>JAQBSW010000982.1:0-156347 GCA_029291075.1 Eudiplozoon nipponicum | reverse complement strand
AGGAACATTTTGTAAATGCCACATTTATTTTACTTGTTTGCATCGGGCTATAAAATCAAAAAAGGATTGCATTCGTTAGGCAACGCACGTTGGTACTAGTTTTTACGCATATACAATAATTACCTTAGTGTAGAAAATATTTACGAACATGTTATTTAGATTGGACACGAGGTTGTTTCAGGTAAAACCCATCTTACAGATTTTGTATTTTGTTTGAGTTTTTACATTACATTATTGTTTGTATGCCATTTTGTATCTTAATTTCAATTAACATGTGGAGATTGTATTGCGAAGTAAAATGTCTTATTTCTTTTTTGACGCGTTATTTTTTATTTTATTTGTAATATCAATGCGTGAAGTTGAAAACAATCTACAAGCTAGATTCTCAGATTCGAGATATTTGTACGCACAGAAGAAAAAAGTCAATCTTTTATTTCGTCAATTTATTATAGTAATTAATAATAATAATAATAATAATAATAATTATTATTATTATTATTAGTAGTAGTAGTAGTAGTAGTAGTAGTAGTAGTAGTAGTATATAAATATTAACGCTGGCCGCAGATAAAGATTAAATAAGAGGAAATAAATTGCTCATGTAAATAAACAAAGAATTATATATGTTTTGCCCATGGTGTAATTCAGTATTTTCCCTTGAACAACACGCTTTTGTTGGGCTAAGCATGATATTAACAAAAGTTTAATCAGGATAACAGAATTTTCTGAATACCAGTTTCACCAATATTATCTCTGCAATTTATTTTTACTTTAACATTTATTGGTAACTGTTTTAAACACAATTGTCGCTATTTCTGCATTGAAATTGTGTGTTATAACCATTCTGTATGCTGTATTCATTTTATAGGTCCATCTTTGCTATGTCTGCATAGGTTCTCAACAAACTGGGCTTCGTGATAGGCTAACTTTAAAAAATTTTGGAATATAAACAATTCTGAGTATCTGATACTCGAGCAGCACATTTTTTTGTAGCACTTAGCGACAACAGTTGTCAAATTTTCGTCGAAAATATTATATCATTCATTAATGTATATAATGGGTATATAATCTTTGTTACGGAGAACTAATGCATAAGCCAAGGTCAGCATGAACAAAATTTATATTCATGTCCACATGCACTGTGTGTATACTGGCTACGCATCAGTAGGAGTCGGCACTACGCCTTAAGCCCACTATATATTTGGTCAAGAAGAGGGGGGAAGGTGGACCCTATACGTCGTTTCATTAAAGAAGCAGCCTATGCAACTTCATACAAAGTCTTTAGCAATGCGAATTCAAAGCCAACACACTATATATAATGTGTACTTTTATTTTTTACAATTGGAAAATCATTGCTTGCGTGGGTTTTTTTAAAAATTTGCTATGTCAAGCTTTCGAGTATGAGATAAACATCAATTCTTACCAGTATCTTACCAATTGCATAACAGCACGACTACCGTCAGTCGCACATATTGACGCGTTTCGGTCTTCTAAGGTAAAAAGAATACGACGACAGACTGACTAGCTACACTCAGACCGCAATGCATATAAAGGTAAAACACAATTAGATATGTGGCTCTCACCCATAGTAATCTCGTATAGATGTTACTTTACTGGAAACGAAGCTGCACAATTTCTATACAATCAAGAATTTAACTTTTTCCAACCCTTGCCACATTTATTTATGTTATATAATTAAACAATCATTAATTAAGCAGGTAGTGATAATATTTTTTAAAGTTAAGTTTGTGTGCTTCATATAAACATCAATCCGATACTGTTTGTCGCTGGTGACTGGAACGCACGAACAGGACCTTCTGACTCATCCACCAGACACATATTGGGAAAGTTTGGTCTAGGTGAACGCTGCGAGAACGGAGCACGACTTATCAGCTTTGCAGATGTCAACCATATGTGCGTTACCAATACGCGTTTCCAACACCCTCGGAAGCATTTGCTCACCTGGTATTCAAACGATGGTCACACAGCCAATCAGATCGACTACATTCTGGTACGGTCGCGTTGGATGTCTTCTGTCGAAGATTGCAGGTCATACCGAGGAGCTGAAACTGGCAACCGAGGAGGGTCCGACCACACTCTAGTACGTGCCAAATTGAGGCTTCATCTCAAGTCCCGACGGCGCCGTCAACCTACGAGACGCCTGAATGTTGCAACCCTAACGGACCCATCCCGTTGTACAGCACTATCTGCCTCAATCACTGCAAAGTTGACTTCCGCTGACGGTGGAACTCATGCCGTAGATAAAACCAATGTGGAGCATCAATGGAATAACTTGAAACTCTCTACTCAGCAAGCTGCGCTTGAAACGCTCGGAACCATCAAAAGTCACCATAAAGACTGTATCTCTGAACGCACGATACGGGCGTCACAAAAAGCAAGAGATGCCCGGATGAATAACGCGCCTAATTATCGCCACCTGAGACGTGAAACCACGAGGTTGAGATCGCTACGACCATCCAGCGAATGAAGAACAAGAAATCCCCCGGTGAAGATGGAATTCCTGCAGAGATCTACAAGGCCTGTATAGGCACACCTCTGCCATCAATCTATCGACTGTTCTCTTCTATCTGGGAACAAGAAGCATGCCCGTCAGACTTCGGAATGTCAATCGTGCTACCGTTTCCCAAAAAGGGTGATAGATCAAGGTGCGAAAACTACCGTGGTATCAGTCTTCTCAACATAGCATCCAAGCTGTTTGCGTCGATTCTATTGAACCGCTTCTGTAATGAGCGGCATGCCCGTATCCGTCCCAATCAGGGTGGATTCCGCCCAGGCAAAGTCTGTGTTGATGAGATCTTTACTTTACGGCGAGTTTTGTAACATCGCAACTAATTTCAACAACCGACCGTCGCTTGTTTCATTGATTTCCGAGCTGCTTTTAACTCTGTTGATCGCGACTCCCTATGGAACATCATGCTGCTCGACGGAATGCCCATAAAACTCGTCAATCTGATCAAGGCCTACTATGCAGCCACCAAAGCCAGAGTACGTGTTTACGGAGAAGAATCGGATGAATTCAGTCTGCGCACTGGGGTTCGACAAGGATGTCCCTTGTCACCCATATTGTTCAATTATGCGGTTGACTGGATTCTGAGCAACGCGCTAACTGGGTTCCGAGGCGTTCAAGTATCAAATAACCTGTGGCTGACGGATGTTGATTACGCAGACGATGTTGTTCTCCTTGCTGACCGTTTTGGATCAAGTGGCCCAGTTTTCATCAGCCGTTGGTCTGGAAATCAATGCCGACAAAACGAAAGCCTTCGCCATCGGTGTATCTTCATCTGATGAGCAGCTCACTGTGTACGACAGCCCAATCGAAACAGTCGACGATTTTACGTACCTTGGCTCAAAAATGCTTCCAACTGGTCAAGCAAAGAATGAAGTCCGAACACGCATCGACCGTGCCAGACTTGCTTTCTTACAATTGAAGAACTCACTTTGGAGAAGAAGTGAAATCAGCCTCAAAACGAAAATCCGAGTCTACCAGGCTACTGTTCGCCCTGTGCTACTGTATGGCTGTGAGACTTGGCCATTACGTGTCTGAGGACGCCAAAAAGCTTGAAGTATTCGACCATTGGTGCCTCAGGTATATCACAAAGACAAAATGGATGGACCGGAAGTCGAACGCATCTGTTCGTCACCAATGCGGTGACATCATGCAACTATCCGGCTGGATCCAACATCGTTGACTTCAATGGTTCGGGCACGTACTACGCAAACCAGAAGACGAACTGGTACGGCAGGTGATGAACCCAGGTCAATGTGCAAACTGGTGCCGTCGCCGAGGTGGGCAACTGAAGACATGGTTTGCAACAATCAAATCGGACGTGGAACTCCTTGGTTTACGCAATGTTTATGGTCCACGTCACTGGGAGCGTCGTTGGCCCTCTTTATGTTCCGAAATGGCTGCCAACCGCCCGGCATGGAGAGGTATAATCCGGGATATCAATGGAGCCGGCTTATCCTCCAAAAGGAGTCAGCCGCAGTAAAAGAAGGAATCCGATAGTATCTTGACTGTCGCAAACATACTATTAATAATTGCTATGATCACCTGCGAAATCAATATTTGTTTACTTATATAATATATGCAAATTTGGCGAAGACTGAGAAATGTCATGCGTGTGATTGCATAGAAATTGTGCAACGGGCTTTCCAGTTAAAATAAAATATATATGAAACTCCTAGAGATGAGAGACACATTTCTAATTTTGCTTTCCTTCCATATGCATTGCGAGTTGATCTGTGCTAGTCGAAACGAATCAATACGTTCGACTGAAGGCTATTTTGCTGTTATGCAACAGGTTAGACCAAATGGGACTGATGTTTATCTCATAAAAGCAAACTTGATTTAAAGGATTAATATGTGTCATGCCTGTAAAGAGTAACAACACTATGACTATGAAGGTAAGCTAAATCTCATCAAGACTGATAATACAAACTAATAAATATACTTTAAATCAAGTTTGCGAGCTTGAAGTAAACACCAATTCCATTGTATTTAACCAGCCGTCGAACAACAAAGCAAAACTACCGCCAGATTTTCTGGTTAAATACAGTGGAATTAGCGTTTACTTTAAGCTCGAAAACTTGATATAAAGAATCGGTACCACCACCCACGCAATCAAGTCTTGTTTAATTGTATTTCCTATATTTAATATCCTATAATTATTGTTAATCCTGGCGCAGTATAACAATAATTTAACTATGAGTTTGATTTGATGCTTGCCTTGATGTAGCTCGGTACTTTCCCAACATCAACAGAAAATTGTTGGGATGTGTCGTTTTTACAGAATAGATGTCATTAGGGTCACCTTGTAATTTGAAATTTACAACTTATTTGTAAAACTTTGGCATTAATATTGCAATTTCTGTATTAAAATATTTAATTTTTATCTCTTTGTAGACAGTTCATATCGTCTAACTCGATGTCTAATATTTCAAAAATTAATCGCAGATATATATATATATATATATATATATATATATATATATATATATATATATATATAATTAGGAGAAAAACACATTTAATAACAAATTTAGTAATGCCTGGTTATTTCTAGAGTACTTATCGTCTCTTTCATTTTTATAAATTTTATATATAACATTTAAAAGCAATGGACGGATTTCACGATGAATACGTTATCTGTATAAAATAAACACTACACAGCAAATTCAATTAATCAGTTCGACCGGTTTCGTCATTATTGTTTTCTAATCAGCGTTTGTACAGGAAGGGTTTTGATTTAGTATTGCAACTAATCTCTTGGGCCGCTGGAGTCGCGCGTTGCATGCAAATTTTAATTACATTCTTAAGCGTGCTGTTCGTTCATTTCTTTATTCAGGTGGATCCTGTTCCATATCGTTTTTACCTGATATTGCAACTTTCCGTCTCGATATGTTATTCTAATACTGGTATCATGTTCCTTGTGTATTGTTATGGAATTTAACTATAACGCCTGGATTTTATTATACATATGCTCTCGGTATGAGCGTAAAATTACGTGAGATAGCATATTATATACAAGAACTCAAATTAGAACCGCTGCAATTCTGGTATTTATTAATGAAAGCCCAATGAGGTAGAAACCAATCTAGTTGACGTACAGGATTTGATATCCTATGTTACGATTAGTATATATTAGAAAGGCATGCAGATTCAAATCTTTCTGTTATATGTAAAATTCAGTATCACCGCCTTAGGTATGCTGGTATTGTCTCGTAATGGCAAATCACAGATGGATTGTTGAATCTTTGGATCGAAGTCGGTACCAAATAGGATCCACCTGAAGGAAAGACTGGCCAAAAGCCTAAGCTGATGTACTTCTGAAAAATTCATGAAATTTGAGACAACTTACATAGGAAGTGAGCTGCAAGACTGAACCAAACAACTCTGGTACAAACTCAGATTGCAACAAATTAGATCACAACTGAGGTGTGTCCAGTATTTATTGAACCGATCTGGTTGATTTTATGCATTATTCTATCTTATTCAATATATAATTTATACTTGGCAATATATGAGAATATTTGTATATATAAAAGAATAAATATTTTTGTGTGATAGATTAATAACTATAATCTAATCCTGCCATTATAATTTAATTAAATATAACGTTTCCAGATAACCTGGTATCCTTCGTATAGAGACAGTTAGAACTTTCGATCGAAAGCGATACACGACAAGATCCATTTGAAGGAAAGTCCGATAAAATTATCTGTTGGTGTATAACTGAACATTGTGTGCAATTCGACGTTTGTGATATAAGTGATGAGTTGTAAAACTGCAATAAATTGTGATGGCGTTAAATTATGATGGTGACAATTTTGACAACTACTGACATTTGACAAAAACGGGCAATTCATGCGTAGTTCATGAATTTCATTTGTTATCTGATGCAATTTTTAGTTTATACCATCACAGTATATATATGCATAATATTGACAGGATTTATTTATCATATATCTGTTGGTATAAACTAATTTTATTATTAGATAGCATAATAGGAATAATTGTGACTAAAAAGATATTTTTCAGTAGAAAGTTCTGTCAAGTACAATTTTTGCGAGATAAATAGTTGCTAATGCCTAGTTTCTCATTTTTCATATATTCTGTATGCATTTCGGTTTGATTCTCGTTAATCAAGTACTGACGTACTTCAGGCCTATCGGTAGTTTTGCTAGGTTGTGAGTCCGTTTAAATAAAAGGGGATTGGTGTTTGTATCAGTTCCGCAAAACTGATTTAAGCAATTGTTTTCACCACTCATGCAACTATTGTATTCCTAATTGTATGTCGTTTAGTTCTTTTAGTAAGAATCTACACATAAACACACATCTATATATATATATATATATATATATATATATATATATATATATATATGAATCGATATATATGTAAATGATTCGCGGGTCCTCTTGTGTGTTTGTTGTAAGCTGTATGATTTTGAACTAAAATGTCACACAACGAAATCCTGGAAGTTTCTGTGCTGTTGATAAATAAGGACGTAAACTGAGACTAGTGTCGGAATTAATTTTTTTTTCTGATGTGATGTCTGGCTTTTAATAAGAGTATGTTAGTCTAGCCAAAGTACTTAAATTTTATAAATTTTATTTAATTTTTATGGTATATTGCGTATAATTAAAATTTCGTACCAGGTTGTTGGAACTTTATGCCGAAGGTGGCACTAACGTGTGTTTACATGAATCAAACACTAGTTTAGCATATTTATAAGTGCTTTAAATTGTAAGCAGTTTGCGGATTTCATAGCGTAGGATGAGCCGTATTACCCTGGATCTAGTAGTCATGAATTCCATTTCTACTGAAATGCCATACAGTAGTACATAATGAAGGCCATAAAAGATGGTGTGCATTAATTAGATGTTCATTTTATGCCACATTTATTCCTTTATATTATTCTACGTGTATGTAGTCAGTGTTTTATTGTGAATTAAATTAATTGTTTATGTTGTTAGTATAGCCTAAACAAGATATAATATATCAAATTCAATCGATCTTATCCAATATTACTTTTGTCCTAATTTGACACGTAGGCGCTAGCAATGGAACCCGAACTGACCGGAAGCGGTCAGTTTACAAGTTCAAGCACCATTTGGATCTGATGGCATTAATGGTAAGATGTATGAAATAAGTGTTTGTGAATTTCATCTTCTACCGTTATCTTGGCTACAAATGAGGACATGTCTGCTAAGAACCTAAAAACTGTCTACTAGATAACCTACGTTTGCTACATCATGCAATATTTAAATTATAACAGCAATATTAATACGCTGTTTTTCGTAGACACCAACAATGATTAGTGTTGAAATGAAAAAAGATTAAGCATATTCAGCTAGCAAAAATATTTATATTACGCCTAGATTACGGGTCACATGTTTATTGCACACGGAAATTCGCTTACGAATCGATTTTTTAGTCCTTCCTACCGTTGAGAAGTTGGAGAATTCGCTTACTTTAATGTCTAACAATTTAGCCCTTTATTCAATATACGTTGGTTGGTAACATACGCATGTGAATTGATTCCTAACATTCGAGGTCGTTAATTAAAGTTGTTTTAAGCCTGATTTATTTTCCGTAAAATGGAAAGCCTATATGAATTCTGTGTTTTCCTTTAGATGTTGGCTTATTTTGATCGTTATTTTAAATGTTACAATAAAACGTATGAGCAGGTTATTTAAATAAGTTAAAATTTTATCCGACTTTTACATGTCTAGTTCAGGAAAGCCTTGCGTAAAAGCAATAGTTTATAATAAATTTTTTGCTTTGTTATATTCATAGCTTTATAATTGAGTCCCTTCACCCGAGATATCGTAAATAGTTGTAAAACGTTAAATGATTGAGCTACTTGGCAAAATCCTTAAAGTTTGGCTTGCTCTAATATATTTCAACTAATTGAGGATGGGCTATTTTGTGCATAAAACTGTTTTATTCCTCCGGATATGGAATGGAAGTTTCTTGTCAGACTGTTTAAATGTGCTACGAATTTTGATGGTCATGCGTACGATTTAAATTGAATGTTGCTAAATTGATTGTTATTTTACAATTTAAAAATCGGTATTGAACATGTTATACATGATTAAATATTTCCACTCTTCGTCGTCTCAATTCTTTAAATCAAGTTTGCGAGCTAGAAGTAAACACCAATCCCATTGTATTTAACCAGTCGTCGAACAACATAACAAAACTACCGCCAGCTGCAACGCACTGACGCGTTTCGACCTTCTATGTTTAAATTGTATTTAAATTAAGGACAATGTTTTTGTTATCTTTAACTATGTCATATATCCGTCTTTTTATTGTAGAACTAATAGTAAGTATGTATTTCAGTTGTTATGCAATCAGGAAGTGCTTAAGAAGTCTTATTTTGAAGCCTCAATAGTGAATAATGTATGGCATCTTAAGAGAAATTATGGCAGAGGAGCTTGTGAAGAATCATAACATTTACCATTAAACGCAAATATTGACAAGATTCTTAGTTTGAAAGAGGAAAAACGATAGTTACTGCCGATGTTGATTCACGAATAAATGAGAAATATATATCAAATTCAGCTTAGCCATTTCTTTGTATTTGGCACTTAAAGTGAGAAATATATAATGTATTATAGCACAATTTTATTATAAAACTAGTTTATACAACTCAGTTTAAAAAAAGCCAATTTCATTTCGCCAGAACCTAACTCGACTGCAATCGCTGGTACTTCATATAGCCAATTTGGAAAAATTCAATCTAACACACGTAATGCTATTGAGATAGAAAGATGGTCGTGTAAATATGACAATATTTAAAAAAAACATCTGGTAGTAAACTCATTAGCACAACGCTTTCTTAACTTCCAAAAGAACAAATTTTATGCGCACTTTACTTTTTGGAATAACGCGAATTTGTTTTCAGAAATTTCATTGTCAAGAACTGACGGTTCCCGAAAAATATTTGTTAGGAATCCGATATTACGAAAGATTTATTGGAGCAAACATGAAGTTAAAACACCGACAAAATATCCGGAAAGCCGTACTCAAAAAATTAAAATCTATGTTATTTTACCGTTGAAATAAGGCGTACCACATGCTATAAATATTTGAAACAATAATAAAGCTGTGTCTACTCGGAGGACTAATAAAAAGATGATTACCTTTTCCTTTTAGTGCAACACAATGTGTTTGCATCCACTGTCTACCTGATTATTCCAGATATTTCGACTTCTTGTTGCTGAAGTCTTTTTCAATGGAAAGCACAGCACACAAACAATTTGCCAATCAATATGCACTTGATATATTGATTGGCAAATTGTTTGTGTGATGTGCTTTCCATTGAAAAAGACTTCGGCAACAAGAAGTCGAAATATCTGGAATAATCAGGTAGACAGTGGATGCGAAAACATTGTGTTGCACCACAAGGAAAAGGTAATTGATCTATTCCTTGTCGTGCAACATGTTTCTTTTAAATACAAGGACGATTTTTGTCTATACAACATAACGCCTAATAAACATAAATGAAAAGAATAAGATTCTTGTAATCGAACAGTAATCTGTAGTTTGTTTTTACACATTTAATACCTGCGAAGTTTGCTATGTAATACAGACTGACTGTTTATTGAAGATGTAAATCCAAGAACTCTAACTAGTCGTAGCTGGAAAAAAGGAGATCGTTTCCACGATATCTGAGCACATAGTTTATAACAATCAAGCCCCAAACCAGTCGATTTCCAGATCATCAAAGCAAAAACGAACATGAGTTACGTATTGCAGTAGTTGCCAGTTACAACATCCCTGATCAGCAGTTTGTACATGAATAGAATATGAACTGGGGAATTGCGTTGGTGTTTGTGTTTTCCTCTGCATGTGCGTTCCCGCTTAATGTTCGTTGTTTTATAATGCGTGTTTAATCCAAATCACACCCTTTTCTTTTCAAAGTTACTATTTCGAGTACCACATATTGCATTCGAATTGAACTATGGTGGAACGAGAATGACCCATTTAAGACTGTGCTCTGGTTTTACAATAAAGATGTGCTTCGCTATGCAATTATTTTTCTCTCCGAATTAGAATTGTGCATTTGAATGTCGCTAAAGATGACATGATAAAAAACGGAATTCAAATAGTTGGTTAAACTAAATTATTACAAGAAGCCTGTCTGATTAATATAGATTGTGCTTTATAGATAAATTCTGATAGAATGTCTACTCCCACGATATATTGCAAAGTAATGATCTGAAAAATATCTGAACCGGAAGAAATTGTATCGAAAATAAAATTTTTAATACTTAACCTATTCCGAATGATTTATGTGACAAATTAGGGGTTTATTTGAGCTTCGGAGCAAACTTTAAAAACAACAATAAGTCAATGAATACCGGTGTTCCGTTTGACTGAACAATGCATTCTTTTGTAAGTGTACTTGTTCAAAAGAAATAATGTTTAATCGTTTAAATTGTGAAACATCCTGTTACAGATATCATAGATGCACTATCGGTTACTATTTTTTGTTGTTGTCAACATTACTTGTCTGTGGATGCATACTAGCCATAACTTCATTCGTGAGCTTCTCTCTCGTGACCGTTGCTGGTCAATTTTGAAATCTTTGCCTTCTTTGTTGCTCTTTCAGCTAATTTACTACCCATCACTTTATTGCACTCTCGAATTCGTTGTGGTATTAGTGATCTTGTTTCATAATTAAACTTACTGACAGAAGGATTTATTTAATCACATTTTTGATTATCTCCTGCCTGTCTATCAATTTGTATTAATTAGAAAACGCTAGTCACATAAATCATGTAAAAATAAGTCTTCAAATTTAAAATATAATAAACTTAACTAAAAACCGTTTCGCATGCCGGGTTGGGAGTCCCCTTCGTGAGGTCAGTCTATGAGCGCATTTCTTTGATTGTAAAGTTATGGACAATGTCTTTATATCGACAAAGTCTCTAACTAGTTGGGCAAGCGAAACGGTGTTTTCTTATGCTTCTTCCATTTGAAAGGTCTGGCTAAATGATTTTGTGTACCTTTAAACAATTTAACTTTTCTTCCCTTTGATTTAGCTTATTTTTGAAGCCAAATTTAATACAGGTGTTTGAAACACAGGTCGACTTTATCATTACAGCTGTGTGTGCAACGACATCGACTAATTCCATTTCGCTGTAGATAATATCTTCGTATCAAAAATCTGTATTACCTGGTCTGTTTTTAGAAGTTGGAAAATAATCAAGTGGTGATTTTTTATATAAATTTATGACGTTGCCTTGTCGCATATTGTGCTGGATCATCCTGTTTATTAGCTGTAATTGATTTCATAAAACTACTCCAAATGCTTATCCTTACAATATCTTTAATCCCACGAAGGAATCCGCTTCTATTACAGTTATTTCACTAAACATAAATTGAACGAAATGCTTTGTTTTTTAGTGAGCTCCTCACGAGTCCGTCGTGGAAATTATCTTTTAGTCACTTTTCCCTTAATTTTTGCAGTTCGAAATTCACTTACCTCAATTTTGTCCAACGAAATTAAAAAGAAAAAGCCCCATGTCAACAGGCATACATATGTGTGCGAAAAATAATTTTTCTTGGCAAAGATGTAATCTTTCATAATTGAAGCATTTAGTACTAATCAATGCGTCAAATGTTAATGGTTATCCAAACTATGCACTTTCGAACGAAAACTAATTGAGCTACGAATTCATAGTTAAATATTATTTATTTCTTGTGGACTCGTGTTTAAGGTAATTAAAGTTAATGATTAATACTTTAGCTGCATTTAACCATCGTGTTCTTTATATTTCTGTATTAATTATCTGTTAATGTTTCAGATATGTCAAATTCCCGCTAATCGTGGGTTTCTCTGCTACGAACTCTATTGATTCAGCCAAACATTTTTAGCAAAAACTAATAATGAGGTTTTAAATGCTTGTAAAGAATTATAAATAATTATGACAGAATGAGAATTTTTACGGAAATTATTAATATCAAAGATGATTTCCAGACAGGCCTTCTCTTGTTCTTAGAAGGCTTTTAGTGTTCCTTTAATTACATTATTTCAGACATCAATATTTTGTAATAAAGAACGAACACCAGATAATTCAATAAACGAACATTTTTATAATTAAACGATCATTGGTTGCACAGGAGGTGGCAAAGTTTATCGAAATCAAGGTTTTTGGATTTTATTACAACATCCAATCTCATTTATATACACATTTGTCGGTATGAACTAAGTATTGTAAAAAATAGAATGGCTGGTTAAATACAATGGGATTGGTGTTTACTTCAAGCTCGCAAACTTGGTTTGTCCAGTAGACCCGGGTTTCGTCATTATTGAGAACTATTCATATAATTTCCAAATTTTAGTCTCGGACGAAACTCGAACCTGGACACGTCTGTGACACTAACCACTGAGCCACCCTGCCGCATATTAAAGAAAATTATCAGTTACACACTAAATAATGTGTGTTGGTAAGCCTTTTCTTCATGTGGAGCCTATGTGGAATTTCTTTAGACGTAAAGTTCCAACAGGTCACACCTAATCTCTCATTACAGAACCGAAACCACGCTAACTGGAGTAGCGACCGTGAATTGAACATTTATGAACGATTAATTCACCCAGTAGACAGATCTCGTCCTTATTTTGATCTCTTCTGTTACTGTCAAGACTTTTGCCGAGGACTGGGTGCGAACTTGGGCAGATCTGTTTCGGATTCTCTGATACAAACCAATGAGCCACCCTGCCAAATGTTACTCACGATTATTGGTTATTTACCAAATAATGTTTTTTGATCAGCTTTTCCTTCATCTAGAACCTCCGTGGCATCTCTTTAGACTTAACGTTTCAGCTGGCCACCTCCACGACATCTAGGGAAGAAATACTGAATTGAACATTTTTATAGTTGGCACTTGAGTACTAAAAAGATGTCAAATATGTTCCACCTGAGGATGAAGATAATTTTAAAAAATAAAATATTATATAACTGAACGTATGTATATCGTGGCTCATCTGTTAACGTCACAGACCCCTGTCCGCGGCAAAATTATGGGCGGTTCATAAAGAATTACCAGCAAGAACAAAACCGGTCTACTGGATTAGTACATTTTCTACATTATAATATATATATATATATATATATATATATATATATATATATATATATATATAATAGGATTGGGGTATTTCAAGATCACAACTTTGGGTATAAATAATTAATGTATATTTTTGCACAGACTTTATTAAATTTTGCAAAATCAGACACGTTGTTCTTGATGCCACAGTTTAATTGATTTTATTCAAATAAACAAATGTTTTAAGTATATTTTACAAAATAATGACTTAGCTCATCTCGAAAACACGCTATGAAAATACGTGCATGCCTTTCTTTTGTCTCTTGTGTTCAAATTTGTCTAAACGACAATATTTTCGCTTGTGGTGTGTTTAAAATTGATCAATATTTCTGATAAATTTGCTTACTAAACTAAAAATTCACATGAACAGTATTTAAAAAATTATGCATGAATAATGTCATTGTATTGATGCTAAAATGGAGTTTATTGCATTTTGAACAGTGAAAGTGCTGATGAAAGAGCCAATGGCACAGTTGGAATTCGCCTCCGTCATGCAATTGGCATTAGAGTCTAAAGTGGTTTAGTGCAAAAAGACAAATTTCAAAATAATAAAGACCCAGCTGTGCGATAGAAACAAGGCCTTTCATTTAGAACTGTTTAATTTTTTAAATGTTATTAGAAAAATACAATATTTATAACAATATTAAATCAATAATTATTTCTTCTAAAGAATAAATTTTTAAACGACAGTTATAAATTGAAATTAATTTTATATTTATCTATAAGTAATTTATAAATAAAACAATCATTTCTTTACCATTTCATAAATTGCATCATATCATGTTCCACTACATTTACGCTCTTTGTTTCTTTAAGCACATTATACCTAATTTTTGACGTTATTGGAAAAAGCTTTTCGGGAAAGTAAGATTTCATGCTGGTTACCAGATCAGCCAGTAAACTCCAGACACAGATGGTAAAATTTACTGCATCGCCAACTTCATGTATCTAGTCCTATACTTTTGTTGCCGAACACGCATAGTCAATACCTAGGGTGTTACAATGCTGGCCGAAATCTGCTTATTTAAACTGAAGACGTACGTTAGGATGAATTGTGCATGGCGCATAAAAATGGCTATGTCACTTCTTTTACAGCCAGTAAATAGCCTGAGAATTTTCAGAATCAGGACAAAACTATTTTCTATTAACTGAATTGCAAATACTAAACTATTCGATATTAAATGTCTGCCTGTATTATACAAGTACTTATTTAATTATAACACAACATTCAAATTAAACAGTCTCAATTGTTAACAAAGCAAAAATAAAAATCTCCAATACAATACACAGCCACCAAGAACAAAACCAAGATATGCTCCAAATGTTTAAACAATTGAGTAGCAAAATATTCCCAACATAGTTATATGTTGCACACGTCTGATGAAAAGCTAACCTATTTTGAATATTAGAGGTCCAAAACGTTTGATTTTCTAACCATAGCCATTTTATATGGAAATAAGCTTAGAAAACCCATTAATATTCATAAAAGAGAGAAAGTAATAACAAGAGTGTGGATAAAATAAATCGAAATGAGTCGGTTATTTAGTTTTTCTGGTGTCCCGATTTAGAAAATTAATTTTAATCTGTCAAAGTAGACTTGATAAATCTGAAGTATTACATAGCTAGTATTTAACTGCAAATTGTGTATAGCTTATGATAAGATGGCTTAGAGTCACAGAATCCGTATCAGATGTGCCCAGGTTCGCCGGTGGCAAAATCGGGACTACCTAAAGAGCTCAAAAATAGAGGCAAAACCGGTCAACTGGATGAAGTGATTTTTCTACGGTATATGTTGCGTAGTTTATGCTGAAAATTGTATACATGATAGGATTGATGCTTATATCAAGCTCAAAACCTTGATTTAAATAATTATATAGTCATTTTATTGGTCACAAGACGAAATGACAGTGCAAATTTCACAATTAAAAAGGATTGGCTTGTCTTCAAATTTAAATCTCATGATAAAACTGACGGCAAGCTCGTTTATTTTAAATCAGAGTTGCGATCTTGTTATAAACATTAATCCTATTATATACAACCTTTTCGGTATAAACGAAGCATTGTAATGTTCAGAGAAGGCAATTAATGCAATAGATCGGTTTCTTTCTTATTAGAAACTCTTCAAGTATTGTTCAGAATTTGCTACGGATAGGGTTTGAACCTGGGTACGTCAGCTACGGAGTCTGTGACCCTAAACACTGACACACATTGCCGCTCGCTACACACAATTTTCAATTATATACAAACTTATATGTTTGGGCTGTTTTTGCTTTATGTGGAGCCTATATAACATCACTTTTGGTCCAAAGTTTCAACTAGCCACCAAAACTCTGGCATTATAGGACTAACAACATACTATCTGAGGAAGTGGTAATGAAGCGAACATTTATAATTGAGCGATCGTTAGTTACGCGAGATGTGATAACAATTAAATGAAATCAAGTTTGCGATTTTGATATAAGCAACAATCACAGTTTATCTTCCATTTGTCCGGTTTCGTCCATCTTGAGATATCTTCAAGTAATGTTCAGAACTTGCCACGAACAAGACTCGAACCTGGGCACGTCTGCTTCGACGGCTGTAACTATAACCATTAAGCTACAATGCCGCATGGTACACAAAATATTTTATTATATACTAACTCATGTTTTCAGTATCAATTTGTATCTGGTGAATACCTCAGGCCCAAAGTTCCAAAAGACACCACGCTATTTTTGGAAGTGGTTTCGAATTAAAGTTTTATAATTTAATGATCATAAGTTGCGCGAGCGATGATAAAGATTAATTTAAATAAGTGTTGCGATCTTGATTTAAACACCATTATATACTAACTTTGTCAATAAAAACGAAGCCTTGTATAGTGTAGATGATGAAATATTTAGGGTGATTATTTGGAACTTTTGGTCAAAAACTAATCGAAAACTTGAGTTAGTATACAATTGAAAATTGTGTTTGGCGTGCGGCAGGATGGCTTTATGGTTAATCACATACTTCAATATAGAGGTGCTCAGGTTAGAGCTCTTTCCGCGGCAAATTCCGGACAGAACGTGAAGAGTTCTTAATATGAACGAAACCGTTCTACTAGATGAATTGCCTTTCCAACATTATACAATGCTTAGTTTATACTACCAGATGTAATATATAATGCAGCTGGTGTTTATATGAAGATCGCAACCTTGATTTAAAATAAGTCCGCGCGACCAATGATCATTTAACAAGCTCATTTAATACTTGAGCATACTCATCAATAGTGGACCTAAAGTGGGCCTATAATATGCAGGTGTGCAGGGCCATTACAGCAGTGCTACAGTAGGCTACGCCAAATATGATTAACACAAATGTCTATTATACATTTGGGCTCATATTTATTACACAATTATTTTCACCAAAATGACGCACCGTTACGCTTTTCAGCAGATTTCATACCCTAAGACAACAACACTGAATGTTGATTTAAAGCGAAGAATCTACTGAGGAAACCGTGGGTTTTGTTAACAGGGATGCTTTGAAATCATTTATTTATTCTTCACATTGTACGATCTTACTCTATTTACAAAGTCAAAAGTATCGCAACCTGTGATATGCATGACTGCTTTATAATATGTTTATGCTTCGATGCATGATTTATTTCTTAATTCAAATTACAAATGCATACAAATTGCTGAACTAAAAATCATACCTGAATTTAACTGCCGTGGAACGCCATTACCATATCTAGAGATCATTCATTAATTTTCACATAAATGCACATATGGTGAGGCCTGCAAAAGATAAAATATTTCATTTGTGGTGCATCAGAAATGACCAAGTTCCTTACAGTTTTCTCAAGCTATGCTAATCAGCTTCGACGCATGCAAATAGGAAAATGTTAAGATGATTAACAGAGAATGCAGTCGAAACTCAGAGCATACTACTTGCCAATGTGACAACTAGGTCTGTGACAGAACCTCGTTTCATTATTTCTCATGCATGCGAGCTTGTAGCGTTCAGCAATACTGTTAATCGCTGGATGATGTCTGCCATCGACAGAGTAAATAAGAAACTACATAAAAAAATTATATGATACAGGGAAAATACCCAATGCGTTTCCATGAAAAACCTGACGCGTTCATTTTCAACTCCACGAGTTTGAACTAATGAGAAAAACAGAAAATAGCCTTGTCGCTTGGACCAACACTCTGTATATTGCCAAATGTTAGGAACCCAATCACAGAGATAAGAACAGAAGCCGGACTGGAGAGCCTATCTGACGATGTTTCATGAGGAATTTTACAATTTATTGCATTTTAAATCCGTTTAAATCTAAACTACGTTTGCTTAATAAGGAGGAAACCAGTCTATAGAGTGAATCGCATTTTCTAAATTATACAATGCTCTCTAGTATATATATATATATATATATATATATATATATATAATGAGACTGGTGTTTAATTCAAAGTCGCAATCTTGATATAAATAATTGTTATTGCCTTTCGCGTAACCAATGTTCGTTTCGTTAAAACGCAACTCTGAAATAAGAGTAATTAAACCATATGATAGTTTGGATATTATTCTTATGCATAACAAAAATTATGTAAAAATTGAGTAGTGTTCTTGATGATGAAAAGATATTACGACCATATCAAATAAATTAAGACAAATCAGAAACTAAAAAATATTCAATAAAATATGCTTTCCGAAAAGCTTGTTGAGGCAACTAAGCGACGAAAATGCAATAAAGCCGTACCCAAGCAAAACACGCTATTTCGGTATATATATTATTTATAGTGAGTTGGCTTTGAAGTCGCATTGTCGAAGACTTCATATTAAGTTAGCTTCACGACTGCAGGCTTACAAATTCATATAGGAAATTGTACCATCCTATTTTCGCACATTCTCACCCAAATATATAGTGGTTAAAGGGCGTAATACCGGCTCCCACTGATGAGTCGCCAGCAAGCACGAAACGAATGTGCACGAGATTTTACTTTCCTTTCATGCTGTCTTTGTTTTATCATTCTAGTCATATTAGAACTAATTTGTTACTAGGTGCGCAACACCTAATACACAATATAATATATATATATATATATATATATATATATATATATCAGTTCTCAACAAAAAACAGTATCAAACACGATGTATGTCAATATACGGTTTAAAAGGGCCGCACTTTCCGAAATATTTACTCAAAGAATTAACAAAGCAGTGACTTCTCAACTAAAAAGCACATGCTTAACTTAAATGTAAAGGATAAGCTTTCTACACTCGAACGGTCCAACATCGCTAACTTTTCCAAATGTCAAAGTTACTCATCACTCCATGTTCACCGGGCTAGCCGTTTACTAAAGAATCAAGTTCAAGCGTACTTCAGACTAAACACAGCTGGTATATGGGGCAACGTTACCACAATATCGGAACACCTTTATTAACATCAAACTCCATATCAGGCGAATTTACCGATCTTCTAAAAAGCAAATAAAAGTTATGCAAATCAGAAGATGTTGTTTGCATTATCCTTAATCCATATATAAATAAACAAAAAAGTGCATACATTATTCGAATATAAACTAGTGAATTGTTTGTGTGTGTGCTTGCATGTATGCGTTAATCATCATGTTCGGTTTCTGCTTCCTGATTTTTAGAATGTGTTCAATCCAACTTTATTCACGTCGATTTCTGTAAAATTTACTATGTAAATTACCAGTTATGATAAACGAGTTGAGTTCAAGTGAAAAGAAAATTGCCATTTTCAAATTTGTTGTATATACCTGCTGTATACAAAAATCTTGCTCCAATTAAAACGCTCAAAATTATCGTTGGCCAATGGCGTGCAACTTCGCATCTATATAAGCACGATGCAATTACCATGCAACACACTCTGTGTTTTGCTCGCTTCGTTTGATTTCTGTCGCTTTCTCTTCTTGACTGTCTACCTACGCCGACTTCTGTTCTTGTGCTCAAAACGCTGTTTCATCTCGTCGCCTAGTCTTCAGTCACGCCAATCGTCTAGTTGCTGCAAAACCAGTCATACGTAACCGATCACCTATTTTATCGGATTTCTACGTGTGCCAGCCACCTCGGTGCTGCCGCAGATTTTCAACAAGATAATTCTAAGCCTTTGAACAGCAACTCACACACCCAGCTTCGACAATTCTACTTATTCCAGTGCATCTACACAAAAGTACATCAGCCAACGAACCGGAAAACAAAGCAGGTGTCTAGAAGGACTTCTAAACACTATCGCAACTGCGACATCCATAAACTTTCATGGCATTTGCCGGTGAACGCTTTTCTGGCCCTGTTAAGGGCGACACACAGTAACAGCTCTTTAGAACCCGTCTTGTCTTCTTAATAACGTCGCACGGCAATTGCTTCCTACCGGGGCCTTTTACAAACAAATCAGTTCTATTAGCATAAACTAATCAGGAACTCACTTTTCAGTAGGTTTACATATGTATTTCTTTTCGTATTTGCCTTGTAACAGTGTCGATAGAAAGAATTTACCGCTTGGTCAAATCAGAGTGTAATTGTTCAAATGTCTAGCTGACTGGGTGACTGACTGATAATCATTATCATGTAAAATTTATCGTCTTTTTCTATATGTGCATATGGAATGCGCTTATTGATTGGGGTCACCTACAAACTGAGTTATTTTTTTCTGAAAAATACTGAGTCAATGCAGATTGTACTTTTTTGACCGCCGATGTTATAAGCGGTGTAAACTGTTAATTAGGCTTTCCAAGGTGAACTCTGTACTCTAGGTTCATGGGATTTGTACTTTTATTTAAGTGATTTATCGGTTATTAGGCCATTTCGAATGACGTAACGTCAAAGTGTGAGTCGCTTAGACAATATTTTGTAATGTTAACATTGTAAAATTTTCGCTTACATATCAAGTTCATAACTTTTATTACAGAATACAGTTTTTATTTATATTGTGAATAATTTTTCAGTTTTACTAGTTTCACTCTCTAAATCCTAACATTAAATTCATTACTTGTTGCCTTGTCCTCTTCATTCGGGGCCGGGCTGTCGCTCTTTCCGGATTGGGTAAATGGTACCGTCGGCAGACCGGAATTGACTTTCGGTACACAAAGTCGTTTATGACAACGCAGCAGCACTAACATGATAGAGTTTACTTATATCTGTTCAACAGGCGGTGCCCATTGCATGCTTGACACTTTGTGTCTTCTTGGCCAAACGCATATTTTCCACTACGTTTTCGTAATAGTTATTTCGTTGCTAGACTTTCTTTCGAATTTGAGTAAATTGTGGGATTAAGGTTTGCATTGGACTGTAAAATAACCCTGTTATGCATATCCCTTACAATCTATAAAATATTTTATATATTTTAAATAGTTAATGAAAGGATTGTAAAAGATTAAAGGCCATGCTGCCAAAAATATGAATTCACATGATCGATTATTGCTCATGTAGTTACATTTTCCGTCCATCTTTTAAATTGATTCACTGGATAAGTTATACATTCATAAATTTTATTCAAAATAGACTCAAAAGTTAACCAAAATTATAATTCGTTCATCAATTTTTTATTTAAGAACCCAAATAAGCAAACGTTGGTATTGTACAAGCGAAGCTACACCATAGATGAAATTTCCACGAAATATGCATTCAAAATTATCCATATTGTAACAGCAACTAAGGCCAGCCCCATTTAAAATCACATCAAGTGCAAGTTTTTTTAAAGTTGTTGTTCTTGGTCGCGTAATACGGTCGTCATATTTAATGTATCCTGTAGCAGTAGCCACTTTTGAGGCCGAGAACGCTCTCCAATGGCCATATCTATGGCTGACTTGAATACAACAGAATGTCCTTGCAGAAGTGCACAATTATGATGAAGTGGTGGGGACAATGATGGAAGCAGCTTTCGAGTCGCAGAAGTGAATATGAAATACTAAATATTTGTATTTGGTTTTGCTAAATGGGCACACTTTGTACGAGCAAAATCTTATAAGTAGTTGATTAAAAATAAAGCATTCGTGTTGAGCAAATTGACTCTTGGATAATTAAGTCTAGGCTAAACGACACCATCATAATAAATACTGATGGAATATCTACAAACGACCTAATTAATGTAGGTGAAAATAGGATATCCACGATTTTCTTTCGCGGATAGTCGATATGCAGTCTCGATGCCGCAATGATCTGATTGATCTTCATTTCCACGAAGCTGAATTAAACACGTACTTGGAAATGAGGATCAATCGGATTATTGTTGAGTTGAGAGTGCAAATCTACCACCTACGAAAGAAAATCATGGACACGTTAAACAATAGATTCTTGTGTTTGTCAAATACGAATGATATTGCGCATATATCTACAACAAAACACCAAATGAAAGGTAAAAATTGTAAATGCAAAAAAGGGAAACTAAAATTCCCACAAAGGGTAGGTGTGCAACCATGCTGCCCTATGTATAAAAATATATGTATAAAAATATGCAGTCCAGGAACAATACATAAAACCGAATTAAGCAATATTTGATTGCGCGGGTGGTGGTAACAATTATTTAAATCATGTTTGCGTTGCGGCTGGCGGTAGTTTTGCTATGTTGTTCGACGACTGGTTAAAAACAATGGGATTGGTGTTTACTTCAAGCTCGCAAACTTGATTTAAATAATTGTTACCACCACCCGCGCAATCAATTATTGTTTAATTGTATTGCTTATATATGTATATGTGGCGAAAGCTGCAAACAGTTAATGTTCGTGACTGCATAGAAATTGTATGGCCGACATTTCCAGTCAAGTTCAATGTATGCGAGACTGCTAGAGGTGAGAGCCGCATATCTAAATTTGATTTCCATATATATTCAATGCGGTTTGATCCTCGATAGTCAGTTTGCCGTCGTACTCTGATGATGATCATGGAAGGTCGAAACGCGTCAGTGCGTTGCGGCTGGCGGTAGTTTTGCTATGTTGTTCGACGACTGGTTATAAACAATGGGATTGGTGTTTACTTCAAGCTCGCAAACTTGATTTAAATAGTTGTTACCACCACCCGCGCAATCAATTATTGTTTTAATGGTGGATATTGTAAGTAAGTTTAATCCTAAGTGAAATTACGTAAGATCTGACAATGCGTAGGAAGTTAGTAGGATCATTGTTTTACCAAACTCCAAATTAAGCTGAAAACAAAATTAATAACTCCGAAATATAATATACATAACATTTTTAAACAGTCTCTTACCCTGAGCAGTAAACCACCTATATAGATGAAAAATAGATGAACACTTAAAACATCAGGAGTGTACGTAGTCCTATGCAAAGACTGATGTATAATAATGAAAACGCGTTAATTTACGGCAAGAATAGGAGAATACAGAATTTCATGTATACATGAACACGTTTGTAGATATTATCTTTTCCGATATTCAGTGGAAACTGTACACACAATTAACTGAGATGAATGTAGACGCAACATGCGATATGTTATCGTAAATAAGGGTGAGATTGATGAAGTAATCTTTTGAAATGAAACCAATAGATGATATTATGAATAAGACGGATTTGGAAAAATCGTTAGGGTCGATTTGGAGAACTACATTAACTACTCATTGCAAAAGATAATTGAACAACTCGGAATTTTAAACTAGTTTCATTAAAAGACTAAGAATAATGGATTAAGATTGGCTCTTTTGTAGGCTTACTAACATACTAATGGTTAATCAGGTTTTTACAGCACCATCCTACTAAATTTTATCCTTTTATCTTAAATATTATTGTAGTTTTTAATCGAGAGTCTTTGGTGATTTGAATCCTTATTAATCAATTGTTATTTTACCTATTCTTTTTCATTACAATTTTCGTTCATGCGTTAGGTAATTTTCATAATTGTCATAATTCCTTAATTGTTCCTTCACTTATTTTATTTCATATAATAATTAAGCTTCGTTATTAACATAAGTTGTTACCAGATACCCTTTCATGGATATTTTTTGCTCTCCGTTCTCTAACCGTTGGGATCACCCTTGATTATATTATTTCACATGGTACGAATTAAAATTTCGCACTTATTAATTTGTGCCCTTAATGTTTATCATTTTCTTGGCATTACTTTATTAATGATGGATTTTTTACTTGTCTCCCCTCCCTAGTCACAGATATGAATCTCAATTACGTAATTCCATATGGTAAGTATAAAAAATTTATTGTTATTCACAACAAAGAGAAGGTAAAAACAGATTCGTTTTCCATCAAAATGTTTCTCTTGTGTTTAAGAAATTTTAAAATAACATATATGTGCATAAGAATATATAGGATATTTGGGAGAAAAAAATAATTTAATAACAAAGTGGATAATAGTTGTGTTATTTCGAGAATACCTACCCAAACATTAAAATCTTTCATTTATATGAATCCTAGGTTTTCATTAAATTACGTGGGTGGCAACTTACCTGATTTTCCATTTTTACTTCTAATTCTTGTTTTGGCTGATTTGTAAATGTAAATTCGCATAGTCCGTGTGCGCGAGATTGTACTTTTACTTCATGCTGTCTTTCGTTTATCCTTATGGTCATATTTTTACTAATTTTTTACTAGGTGCGCAACATCTAATACATAATTGCATTAACATTTTGTTATTTAATGTTTTCTCTTCCTAATAATAAAATATACTGTGTAATTATTCGAAGGTATTGGACATTATAAAAGGATATATATATATATATATATATAATATATATATATATATATATATATATATATATATATATAAGTTTCTGTGTGTGTCGAGACGGCTAAGTATTGCTACAATCTTTCACTTATATGCATCCTAGAGTATTCAATTGATTACGCGGGTGGCAACTAGTCTGATTCGGTTTACTTCTATTTCTCGTTTGGGATGATTAGTACATGTATATGCGTATGTGTCTAAGTTTGTGACTGTTTGTGTGTAGTGTTCTTTCTCGCTATATTGTTAAGTGATGTATGAGATCTGGTCATTCTTGTATTGATGGATTGACAGTTAAACAACTGTTCGCATTTGTTGCTTAAAAGTAAAATATTTTTGCGAAACTGGATTAATCGAAATTACCTGATCTGCGATTTGATTAATGCAGTTTTTTCCAGTTGTTTTCTTTCTTTAACAAAATTTTTCGGCTGCCTTTATTGACAGCTTTCTTCAGTCGGTCCAACCTCACCAGTTTAAAAAAAAGAGCAAACTACAGAAGCAAGCGCGATATTTCCTCTGGCCATATTATTTATACTTAAGACTGATCTTCCACTAGATAGTTGCGTGTCACGTGTGTGTGTGTGTGTGTGTGTGTGTGTGTGTGTGCATTTCCGTAACTGTTATGTTCATCTAATCAAGTGAGACTAAAGGTGGCTGAATAAGAATTTACCATTTGCATGCGATAGACTATTTGTTTTATACACTCCATGCAAAATGACGTAACTTAGGTTGCCCTCACATTTTCTGGTGGGCGGAGAACAATAATTCAGAAAAACCCTGGTCATAGAAACATGCCGTTATGAGGGATAAAATCGTAAATCCGAATGACCAATGCAAGTGTTAAATTTAAATTCAAACCACTCAGTTATTGGCATATTATTAAATAGGCGCACGTCACGCATGTTCATGTGTATGTGTATACATTACTAAAAAGACTTGCAGTTAAATATAATTCATACAAATGTACGCACATCTAAATGAAACTGCAGTCCTTAGACATCAATTTTACCCTTTGCACGCGTCAGACTAATTATTTATTCTAAACATATGAAATGCTGTATTATTAGAATGATCTCAATAGGTAGGGTTGGGCTGAAAGACAAAAAAATATGCGCGTACGAATTATTTTTTTCCCAGCGTGTCTTCTTTCGTTTCGTCCTGTTCCTCAAATTTGTTTTCTCCCCTTGCTAACAGCACAGGGTGTGTGGATTGCAGTGTTGAACGCTCACATTATTTGGAAATTTCTTTCGCTGTTAACAATGGTTGTGATACCGTAGGTGCAGCCGTATTTCTCCATCATTTTCTTGCCATTCCGATCTATCCTTATTACGTCTGGTCCAGTGGGTGTTTGGACTTGCTTGAATGCTTATAAATTGTTGTTGAAGCTTGTGATTCCTGGTCAGTCGATTAAATTATCATGTTGGTCAAACTTCTGAATGTATATATATATATATATATATATATATATAACATGGCTATGTTTAAAATAATTTTATTCTTATACTTACAAAAAAAAATATTTTAAGTTTACCTGATTTTCGGATTGCGTACCGAAATGTTTGAATCCACTGTCATCATGATTTTTCTAAATATTTCTACCTCCGGGAATGGAGGACCTACATACCCGGAGGTCGAAATATTTGGAAAAATCATGATGACAGTGGATTCAAACATTTCGGTACGCAATCCGAAAATCAGGTAAATAATCTATTCCCTGTCGCGCAACATGTTTCTTTTAAATATTTTAAGTTTCACAGTCTTTTTTTTAGCACGAATAATGTTTAGAGTAATTTTATTCTTGTATGTACAGAATACTATTTTCAGTTTATTCATGTTCGTAATGTTAGATTATGAGAAATAATCATTTTCGTACATTTGGTAATTTTTCTAGAACGGTGTTTTTCGTTTGTTTAAATTATTATTAACAATATTCACATCGTAAAATATGATCAACGCTCCTAAGGCTATTTAATTTACAAAGGATTTCATTTTCAAAAAATGATGGATTGTGTTATCATGTGAATTGGCATTTTTACTCTGTTAATCGAGTAGATCAACTGGTTTTCCTAACTTGCGGTGATATATATATATATATATATATATATATATATATATATATATATATATATATATATAGATAAGTGCTTATAATTTCTGTTTGTGCTGTCTGTGCAAATAGGTGTTCAGCGTTTGACCATCATGGGTAATAGACCTATTAAAATTGCAATTAAATATAATGATCATTTTTATTCATTTTAAACTTACTGTCAAAAAGGAACTAAATTGTTAAAAAAGCTTCAAATTTTTATTTATGTCAATATTTATTGCAGGTAAGTTCGAAGTATTCACAAAAATTATGGTGTTATAAAACCAATGCTTGCTCGATTTACACGTAACTGCATTGGCTGCAGTCACTATAATATTTCAAATTCATTTATTTCAAATGCTATAGCTAAGATATTTCTTTAAACGATTACAAAATTGTTTCTCTTAATTTCTGAAAATTCGAAGATTTGTGCTTAAAACAGAAATAAATTAAAATGTTATGCGAAGATGTTCAAAGAAATTGGCTTTCTCGATTTCACAAATGTTAACCTGTGTTGAGCTTATAAAATGAAATACCAATGCTGTATAAATCAGGTAAATAATCTGTTCTCTGTCACGCAACATGTTTCTTTAAAATATTTTAAGTTTGACAGTCTTGTCTTTAGCACGAATAATGTTTAGAGTCATTTTATTCTTGTATGTACAGAATACTATTTTCAGTTTATTCATGTTCATAATGTTAGATTATGAATAATAATCATTTTCGTACATTTGGTAATTTTTCTAGAACGGTGTTTTTCGTTTGTTTAAATTATTATTAACAATATTCACATCGTAAAATATGATCAACGCTCCTAAGGCTATTTAATTTAAAAAGGATTACATTTTCAAAAAATGATAGATTGTGTTATCATGTGAATTGGCATTCTTACTGTGTTTATCGAGTAAATCAACTGGTTTTCCTAACTTGTAGATATATATATATATATATATATATATATATATATACATATATAGATAAGTGCTTATAATTTCTGTTTGTGCTGTCTGTGTGCAATGTAGGCAGTTCAGCGTTTGACCATCATGGGTAATAGACCTATTAAAATTGCAATTAAATATAATGATCATTTTTATTCATTTTAAACTTACTGTCAAAAAGGAACTAAATTGTTAAAAAAGCTTCAAATTTTTATTTATGTCAATATTTATTGCAGGTAAGTTCGAAGTATTCACAAAAATTATGGTGTTATAAAACCAATGCTTGCTCGATTTACACGTAACTGCATTGGCTGCAGTCACTATAATATTTCAAATTCATTTATTTCAAATGCTATAGCTAAGATATTTCTTTAAACGATTACAAAATTGTTTCTCTTAATTTCTGAAAATTCGAAGATTTGTGCTTAAAACAGAAATAAATTAAAATGTTATGCGAAGATGTTCAAAGAAATTGGCTTTCTCGATTTATTTCAAATGCTATAGCTAAGATATCTCTTCAAATGATTACAAAATTATTTTTCTTACTTTCTGAAAATTCGAAAGATTTTTGTTGAAAATAAATTTGTGTTTAAATAAATTAAAATATTATGCGAAGTTCAAAGAAATTGGCTTACTCGATTTCACAAATGTCAACCTGTGCTGGGCTTATAAAATGAAAGACCAATGCTGTATAAATGTATCCCATGAAGAGGTAGAGAGGAGCGATTCAGAAAATTCATCTAATAAAGTCTTTTCCTCACGGTATTAAAGTGAGCTTTTTGTGGTTAGAATATCAGGCGTAACTTGTAAACTAGTTAAAGTTAGTTATTGTTATTGAGCCTTTTTAGGAATGCATTTTCTGTGTGAAAGGAAGTCTGAGACACGGGAAGTGGTTGAGCTACGCCACTAAGCTCAAATACGGTTTTTGTGAAGTTACAAATTTTGCATTTTATTTCCCCTGTCAGTAGTGATCAATATCTTACTGGTTCCTCATTTATCAAGTTCGTGCCTATTGCAATATGCTTATCTTTGGTGTATCTGTACAACATTTGAAAGATAAACTCGAGTACAAGACCTGATTAAGAGCGTTTGCGATTGATCTGGTCAATACTTAGGTACACTTGTTTTTGTAATTTATATTTTACAAAATGTCTGCTAATGACAGTTAGCTTGTTTGTCATAAAATCAACATTATTTACTACAATATACATGGATTTACCCACAGTTTCACAATCATGCGTTTAAACCTCATATATTTTTTTCTCTCTCCCGTTTTGTTCAAATTCATTCAAACTGATGGCCGTAGCATAACTGATAATGCATTTCGCTTTATCACTATCAGTTTTTTTACACTTGGGCGGAATATGATGTAATCCTGTTATTTTCTGATGTCTTTACATTTAAACCAATTAAAGACCTTGTAACTATCTGGAATTTGACTACGTTAGGATTTGGCTTTATTAATTCTGCGCTATTCTCTGTGTGATATTAGCTAAGTTTTTAATTTGTTAGCACGCTGCCAATCATTTATACTCATGGTTTCATAATTTTAGTCTTCGTAATTGGCTCACCAAAGTGTTAAGTAGAACATTTTCCGATTAATCATGTTCTGAGCGAATGGTCTTCGAACTGTAGTGCCTAAATAATAAATATAAGAAACAGGAGCACGTAAGCATTCGTATAGTGAAATAATTCTGTTCGGTATTTTCGTTTAATTGCAGCCTGTTTGCATTACGACAGTTAAATATAAAATGCCCCTTCCTTTTGTTTGGATAATTTATTAATATTTGTTTTAAGCTTATTCATAATCATTGCTTATAATTTACTCGGCATGGTAATGTTTCCCTTGAGGAAATACATAATGATAAGTTTGCCATCCGCTGGACTTCCAGCATGACCATTCAATGTAACTGGGACAGTACGTAGAGATCATATCCATCCTCAAAATCGTTGTAAACAACTATGTGTATTAACTTACCACCAAATTAAATATCGGCTTTGGCAGCAATCAGCAAATTATTATATCTGCTCTAGGCTTCATGTTGTCCTGTATTGAAAGGTCATATAAATCGGCTTCAAGGCGTTGCCTCTATAAACTTGTCTTCATTATTCTTTCTTTTTGGGATATGCAGAAATGTGTTTACATTTTAAAAGATTTTTTAAATTAGAAAAGTTTAAATCTCGTCCAATAATACTTGGATGATTTGCTGCGCGGTACCACCGCCAGGAAAAGTGACTTGGAATCTGTGATATATTTACCGCTTTATTTTCTAGGCAAACTAAACTTGATTGCAGTCTTGATGATAAGCGAATCTTAGTTATGTTGCTACCATTGTGGGTCTGCCTTTAAGTAAACAGGTTATGGTTTATATATTAAGCATGTTGTATCTCGCAAGATGTTTGTTAATATAGGAAAAGCATAATATAGCATCGTTGGCATAACTAAACGTTTAAAATCAAGTGTGTACGTGTTTCGTGTTCACTGGCCCGTCAACAATATGAACCAATATCAACAAAACTCTTAAATTGACATTACAGTGAAGCGTTATTTTTCGTGCGGTTAAAATGACTTATTTTTATGAGTTTCGCACTATTTAATATTTTGCATTTAATGTTCATTCGTTAACTTATAGTTAGTTTCATACAAAGGAACAAAACCACACAATCAAACACACACAAACACACAAACACACACACACACATATATATATATATATATATATATATATATATATATATATATATATATATGGTAATTGTTGCTATGTCAAAATTTTAATTATTGCAAATGTAGAAAAAAATCTCACACACATTTCGTGATTTGTTGGGTGTATAACAATGCAACTAAACATAACGTGATCTCTACAACCTCACATAACAGGAGCAAAAATAAAATTTATCGCATAATCTACATAAAAAATTTCATTAGTTTATAATGTGATACCTTAATAATTTATCTACTTGGCGTTTCGCTGTAATTGGTCTTCACACATTAAATATTGTGAATATTGCAAGGTCGTTTGTTTACTGATATGAATTATACATAAATTATTATTTTAGAAGGTTGAACGTGCCAAAACATAGCTAATTCTTTTTCCAATCGTTTTTTGCTTATATTAAATTTATGAAATGCAATTAACCGATTATCGATTGCTCGGGTGGTGCTTACAATAATTTAAATCACGTTTACGGGCTTTACTACACTAATTTGATTTTATATATATATATATATATATATATATATATATATATCAGTACAACAAAGAATTTAGTTAGTTGGCAAGTGACATTTCATCAAATAGACCGGAAACGTCCATATTGGGATCACTTTAATTACTATCTAAAATGTACGCCGCGGACGGCTCAAACAGTGGTACATCTTTCTTGGAGACTGACTCTTTTTACTATGCCACACCGCCGCACACTATACACCCTTTTCAGTTTTAATCATAAACGTATAGACATGGATAATAAAACGAACATTGATTTCGCGGGTGGTGATAACAATTATTCAAATTAAAGTTACCTTTCTAATATCGACACCGTTCCTATTATGTGAGTACATTTGTCGGTATAAAATAAGCATTGTGTAATATAGATTTCCCAAAAAGAACGAAACTGGTCAACTGGATAAATTGCCTTTTCTACATTATACTATGCTTAGTTTATACCCCGACAAATGTATGCATATAAGGGGACTGGCGCCTATATCATGATCGCAACCTTGGTTTAAATAAATATACAGGGATTCTATCTCTTGGCGACTACTAGTTAGGATATGTTTATTACGAAATGAAAAGAATGTTTTCAGTTTTTTCGTTTGTCTGATGTCTGACGAACTATCGTCTTTCCTTATTGACAAGAAATCTTGAAAAGTATTTGAGCATAAAAAATAGTTATTTGATGGTAAGTTATGCACGAATATGCCTAGTGGCAAACTTAATTAATAACGTGGTCAAGTTTGAATGTCATACAGCAATAAGTGACTGGTTAGTTTCAACATGAATCCATTATAAAAGATAATAATTGGGCCAATACAAATTCATGGCTTAATGATAAATCTGTCTTTATGGCATGCAATTTAAATTATGATATTCTTGTCACATTATCATCTCATTCGCAAAGAGTGTACACATGCAGACCAATACACAAACCATTCTTTAAATCAAGTTTGCCAGCTTGAAGTAAACACCGATCCCATTGGATTTAACCAGTCATCGAACAACACAATGAAACTACCGCCAGCCGCAACGCACTGACGCGTTTTGACCTTCCATAATCATCATCAGAGTACGCATTGAATATATATGGAGATCAAATTTAGATATGTGGCTCTCACCTCTAGCAGTCTCGCATATATTGAACTTGACTGGAAATGTCGACTACACAATTTCTATGCAGTCGCGAACATTAACTGTTTGCAGCTTTCGCCACATATACATATATAGGCAATACAATTTAACAAGAATTGATTGCGCGGGTGGTGGTTTTGTTATGTTATTCGACCACTGGTTAAATACAATGGGATCGATGTTTACATTAAGCTAGCAAACTTGATTTAAAGAATTGTTACCACTACCCTTGCATATCTAACTTTAATTTCCATATATATTCAATGCGGTTTGATCCTCGATAATCAGTTTTCCGTTGTACTCTGATGATGATCATGGTAGGTCGAAACGCGTCAGTGCGTTGCGGCTGGCGGTAGTTTTGTTATGTTGTTCGAAGAATGGTTAAATACAACGGGATCGGTGTTTACTTCAAGCTCGCAAACTTGATTTAAAGAATTGATACCACCACCCGCGCAACCAATTATTGTTACATACACAAACCAATTGAACATACACTTACTCAGTAAAAAACAAGTTATACTTAAGAGATCAAATAACAAGTATAAATGGAGCATTTTAAACTAAAATTTTCCACTTGACTTATTGATTGTCAATTGTGTATGTGATGTGCTTTCCATTAAAAAAGGTCTCCATATCCGAAGGCCGAAATATTTGGCAAAATCAGGTAGACAGCGGATGGAAAAAACTCGGAACGCAACACGAGAAACAGGTAAATAATCTATTCCCTGTCGTGCAACATGTTTCTTTTAAAGCTTATTTAGGTTCTAAATACGGTGCTATATCAGTGAAGCTGCAAAATCCCTATCACCTTGTCAAGGAACAATTAGTAAGGCAAGTGGAAACTATTCTTATCATTAAAATATGTTTAAAACATTGCGTAATTCCTAAATGTTTTAAATTTAAATTGCCATTTCATTTAAATGCTAAAAGTAGATCTCTTAAACATGAACTGACTTTGAACATAATGAATACATTGATTAGCGATTTAGAAAAACGCAAATATGAACTAATTAGAGAGAAAACTAAAATAAGATCTATGTTACTTTCCTTTTTGCACGCGGATGACTTTAAATGTATAGAGGATTTTACTGATGGCGCACGTAATAGGGAGATAAAAAAGGTTCACATCAGGCATGATAGAAAGTTAGGAAATTTGGGTATCTATAGACAGACCACAGTTAGGACGTGTCCTGCTGTAACTAATCGAGTGGTAAACCTTTCTAAAATAAATCTTAATGAGAAACAGCTGGAAATGCTTAATTGTGGTCTGAATACAGCTATCCAAATTGAGAAATCACCAAAAAATGAGATAATTACTGAGGCTGTTAAAATAGCACAATTCCTCTCAGACAAGGATAAAGTTAGGTTTGAATTAGACGTAGCCGCAGCTGTGCTAACGTACACAGAGGAAAAATATAAACCAAATTATGAAATAAAAAGTCTCAGGAAAGAGTTAATAGCAAACAGTGTGATATGTTTGAAAGCAGACAAAGGAGGAGCGACGGTTCTGATGAGTCAATCTGACTATAATGATAAATGTATGAACAACTAGACAATATAGAGGTATACACTAAAATTAATAAAGATCCTACGGATAAGCTACAAGGAGAAGTTAAATTATTGGTCAATAACATGATTGCTGAAGGAGAATTAGATCAAGCGCATGGTAACGCTCTCATACAAAGAGATACAGTCGCTCCTAGAGTGTACGGTTTAGTAAAGATACATAAACCGGCAACCCTTTGAGAGTTATTGTTAATGTCCAACACTCTCCAACATATAAAATGTCTAAGTTTCTATGCCATAGAATAAAGAAATATTCGTACTTCTTAGACAATACTTTGATGAATTCATACCATTTGGTTGAGATTGTAGATAAATGTGAGCTTAATGAAAACGATAGATTGGCGAGTTTAGATGTGGTGTCAATGTACACCAATATACCAGTACCAAAAGCACTAGACTATTTTCAGCGTTTCCTTGTTGATCATCCAGTAATATTGGAAGGAAGCAAAATGACGATTAGACACGTCATGGAGATGATGTACGTATGTATGTCCTCAACTTATTTTAAATTTAGGAATGCATTTTATAAGCAGATTAGAGGTGTTCCAATGGGGCAACCACTATCGGTTCCAATAGCTAATATCTTCATGCATTAAATGGAGAAGACTCTCTTAGATATAACGCCCCTAAATCCTAAATTGTATGTACGATATTTGGATGATATATTAGTTATTTGGAATCACGGGGAGGATCATCTGATAAATTTCTTAAACATAGCAAATCAGGTGAGCGAGCTTAAATTTACAATTGAAAATGAATCATGTGGCGAATTACCATTTCTGGATGTCAAGTTAATTAGAAATGGTACAAAACTAGAACGGGATGTTTATAGGAAGGATACTTACTCAGGTATCCTTCTTAATTTCGATTCAAATCATCCATATAGAATGAAAATCGGTATCTTAAAATCGATGATAATAAGAAGCTTAAGATTAACAGATAAAAAACATAGAGAGATTGAATTAGGTAGACTGCGAGAAATATTCAGTGCTAATGGGTATCCTCTAAAGTTAATTGAAGCAACTATAATGAGCGTTATAAGTAATTTTAATCATGACTGGAAATGCGTGAAGTCAAATAAAACCAAATAGGATCTGAGGGTCATGGCAATACCTGACTCTAAACTAAGTAGGAAAATCAAAATGATGATATACAAATACAATATACGTCCTATTTTAAAACAGACCCTGACCCTAGGTATTAAACTGCCCAGCCAAAAGGAGAAAATAGAACCATTAGACACATCAGGAGTATATTAAATTCCATGTAACGACTGTAACCTGATGTATGTGGGTGAAACCATGCGTCCAATTAGGGTAAGAAGAGGGAAACATAAAACCACATGCAAAGTATGGCCGTATTAATAGATCGGATCTTGCACGCCATACAGTAGAGACAGGACACACAATCAATTGGAATGGGTGCAGACGCATATCAATTTGTGGCCATAGCAGATCGACAAGATTGATTAGATAACCTATCATAATTAAATCGAGAAATGACATCATGAATGAAACTGCCGTATAAAAATCACTACGTCCTATTAGGAATACAACCTTAAATAATCAGAATCAGAAACTCGCTCAAGTTAAAGAATAAGAACACTGGATTGCGATTAACGTACAGTGGGCTTGGAGTGAATGTTTCAATATCTCCTAATTTATTTTCTGATTATCTTATAATTTCATCCTTGATTACTTGTTATCTTATTGTATCTATTATCTTAGGTTCTTTTGGTAGTGTAGCGCCTTTTAGGAATCATTTATTTTTGTACGAGGGGAATAAGATAGTTTTTCTTTGCACTATGAATAATATTTAATTCTTTTATGGCCGCTTTTTTATTTTGATTTTAACTTTCAATCTAATTGAAACACTTTATCTTTGTCTAATTTAATTTTACTAACTCTTTATTGTTTACTGTGAAAATTTTTGCGCATGGGTATTCACAGTATCATGCCCCTCCTTTACCGGGATGCCAATTTATTTTCTGATTATCTTATAATTTCATCCTTGATTACTTGTCATCTTATTTCATCTATTACCTTATGTTCTGTTGTTAGTGTAGCGCCTTTTAACAAATATTTATGTTTGTATGGTGGAAGGGTAAAAAGGCAAATTTTCTTTGCACTATTTCTATTATCTTTCTTTATCAGTCAATTTTCAAATTTTTTTACGACGCTTTTTTTGTTTTTATTTTAACTTTCTACCCTAATAAAACCATTTATCCGTTTCTAATTTAATTTTGCTAACTCTTAATTATTTACTGTATTCACAGTATCTTGCCCCTTCCTCACCGGGATGCCAGTCCTAATTACTTCATTTAGCAAAATACGTGTAAAAATAGGCCTGATGTGTGCATTTAGGAAATGACAGTTATCATTTTAGTTTCACTTAAATGACTGTTACTCGAGCCGGTAATTGCATGCGACAGATTTTTACTCAGTCTTCAGCAAACTCTCACACACATGCACACAAACACAGACGTGACATACGCTTAAATACTGTTTGACGCGGAGAACCAATGCATATGCAAGTATTTATTAGGTGTTGCGAACCTAGTAACAAATTAGTTCAGTTGTGACCAGGAGGATAAACCAAAGCACGAAACGAATGTGCATGAAATTATACTTTCCGTTCATGCTGCCTTTGGTTTATCCTTCTGGTCACAACTGAACTAATACATACTTGTATATATATATTAGTTCTCCGCAACAAACAGTATTTAATTGTTATATATTGAATTTAATGATGTCATGCTCATCGCGAAATGTGATAGTTGATATCGATCAAGGCCAGAGTGTATGGATTTACTGGAGTACCAAGTGTTCAGAAATAGTTGTAATTTTCTATTTTGGTGTACTTTAGCATACATTGATATCCATCATGTTAGTAACATGTACCGACTTGGAAACCATAGTGTTAGTACCATGTACCTTTTCCGTACTATAATGTTGGTATCAGTTACAAACGCAATAGTCATAGTGTTAGTATCATTTACAGACTCGGTATATACATTTTATAGAGTGAGTTAGCGTTAAAGTCGCACTGTCGAAACTATACGATGCAAGCTAATCTACTACAGGTTTTCGCATTCATCTAGAAGATGGTATCGTCCTATTATCCCACTTTCCTCACCCAAATATATAATGGTTAAAGGGCGTAATACCGGCTACTACTGAAGGGTCGCCAGTAAGCACGAAACGAATGTGCTTATCTAGTGAGTCGTCAGTATTTATTATTAAATCACTGTAATTTCATTTCGAAGAGTGTACACATACAGACAAATACAAAAACCAATTTGACATACACTTACCTAGTAGAAAAACAAGTTATGCTTAAGAGATCTTACAAAAAGTATAAATGGGGCAGTTTAAACTAAAATTTTCCACTTGAAATATTGATTTTCAATTGTGCGTGTAATGTGCTTTCCATTGAGAAAGGCCTCCATATCCGGAGGCCGAAATATTTGGCCAAATCAGGTTGACAGCGGATGCAAACAACTCGGAACGCAACACGAGAAACAGGTAGATAATCTATTCCCTGCCGTGCATCATGTTTCTTTTAAAGCCCCATCTTAAATGTCTTATAAATAAGACGAGAGACAGAGGATCCTACAAGACTAATCTATCATAACAAAAATTTAATTTATTAAACCAATACTCGTTTAAAAAATTTGAACGAACAAAGCCGTTGTTTCTTGGGTGCATACTTCTAAGTATCTTTATTTCAGAGACAACCTGCGTATTAGAATGTATCGCCTTCCTTATAATGCAGTCCATCTGTGCTAGTTGTAATCAATAGCCAGGTTTGAACCCATAGTTCAACCGCTTTTAATTCTAGGCCACCGGAAGGCTACAAATTGTAGTTAAGCCAAACACGTAAACCGTTTTACTGTGGTCAAGAATGTGTCTGTTAATGTCTTTATATAATTAAACGAACATTGGTTGCGCGGGCTGTGATAAAATTACTATAATAAAGGTTGCGATCATAATATAAGCACCTGTTCCATTAATAACTTATATATGCCAGTATAAGCTAAGAATTGTATAGTGTAGAAAAGGCAATTCAGACAGTTAATGTCTTGTGAGCCACATTTTCAGTACTATGTGGAAACCCTAGCTATTATTGAGTGTTTGCTCCACGAGGGCGTTACAAATGTCGGATTGATAAATTTTCCTTCGAAACGGGATTCGAAAGTGGTCAAATAATCATTCACTAAAACTTGTATGATTATTAAACGAACATTGGTTGCGCGGATGGTGATAACAATTATTATTATCAAGGTTGCGGTCTTGATATAAACACCTGACCCATTAATTACTTACATATGTCAGTATAAACTAAGAATTGTATAGTGTAGAAAAGGCAATTCATCCAGTAGACCGTTTTCGTCCTTATTGAGAACTCATCAAGTACTGGCCAGATTTTGCCGCGGACAGGACTCGAACCTGGGCACGTCTGCTTCGGAATCTGGTGCTCTAACCACTGAGCCATCCTACCGCACATTACACAGCACTCGATTTTCAGTTATATACTAACTAATGTAACTTGGTTAGTCTATTTTTCCTTTAGGTGGAGCTCATATGGCATCCATTTAGACGCAATGTTCCAGCTTACCATCCCCAATCTATCATTACTGAACAGACACCACACTAAATGGGGAAGTGGTATTGAAACTGGCAAGTTCTGGCCAATTTGTATTAAGTTCCCAATAGGACGAAACCGGTCTACTGGATGAATTACCTTTTCTACACTATACAATTCTTAGTTTATACGGCATATGTAAGTAATTAATGGGTCAGGTGTTTATATCAAGACCGCAACCTTGATTATAATAATTGTTACCACCACCCGCGCAACCAGTGTTCGTTTAATTATATAAATGTTCATTTCAATACCACTTCCCCATGTAGTGTGGTGACTGTTCAGTAATGACAGATTGGGGATGGTTAGTTGGAACTTTGGGTCTAAATATATGCCATATGAGCTCCACCTAAAGGAAAAATAGACTAACCAAGTTACATCAGTTAGTATATAACTGAAAAATGTGTGCAGCGTAGTGTGCGGCAGGATGTCTCAGTGGTTAGAGCACCAGATTCCGAAGCAGACGTGCCCAGGTTCAAGTCCTGTCCGCGGCAAATTCTGGCCAGTACATGATGAGCTCCCAATAAGGACGAAACCGGTGTACTGGATGAATTGCCTTTTCTACACTATACAATTCTTAGTTTATACTGACATATGTAAGTAATTAATGGGTCAGGTGTTTATATCAAGACCGCAACCTTGATTATAATAATTGTATGATTATTTTTTCAAACATCATTTAGTAAAAGGTTTACTGTTTGCAGAGTGTCAAATAAATTAAGCAATAGGAAATATAGAAAAATTTCTTGAAGCACGCTATTAATTTCGACCAGCAGACGAACTTTGCCGTATAAAGAAAATTTCTCCCAGTGCTTTTATGAATGCTGATTTAGTAAGATCATTAATAATCTAAATTATTAGATCATTCTTGTGAACTAAGAAATTCACATTTGAAAAATATAACTATATGTTTTGCCATTAGTGTTCAATTACCGAAATCGCATGAATATTCTTTGCGCTTGTTATGCTAAATTTGTAAGCATTTGCACTTCAATTTTGAGAACATTAATTATGTCACAGATAAAATTAGTACGTGTAGTGACGCAATCAGTCAGAGCTCATTACCTGGTTTTGTCATCATATACACGTGTTAAATATGTACCTTTGTTGAACTTCGAGCTAAAATGTGTACTTATTTCATGTTCATTTATTTTAATTCATTCATGAATTAAGTAGACCACTCAGATAAAATCGAAGGACAATGGCTTTATAAATTACATAATTCTGTTTTCCTGTTATAACTTAAAACTATATGTAAATATTTTATTACCATTCATTTTAATTAGGTCATGAAATAATATGTCACCTAAATGGCGAAAATAGCGTAGAGTGGTAACTGCGTAAAAATTATTTGCTTATGCTTTTTATGTATAATTGTTTTGACTGTGATGGTGAGAATGGGAGAGCCTATATCATAGATGTCAGAATATGTGCATAAGTTATCTATAGGAAGAGTGGACAATTTTTGGGTGTTTAGCAGGCATTGGTGATTACAGTGCTGATCTTCCTTTATTGAATAGCTGAATTTGCAGGTGTTCAAAAGTAGTTGTAATTCTCAAGTTTTTTAACCTAAACATAACATGAAGTTCATTGTGTCGGTGCCATGTACCGACTCGGCCACCATAGTGTTGGTACCATGTGCCTATTTTGTCAACCGAAGTTTTGGTATCAGCTATTACATAGCAACTATAGTATTGGTATATATATATATATATATATATATATATATATATATATATATATATATATATATATATATATATATTCTTATAATTAGGAAAACACAAATAACGAAGTGGATAAAGGCCATTTATTTCGTGAATACTAATCATCTCTTATACAATCATACATATTTATAAATTTTGGGTTTTCAATTGATTATGCTAGTGGTAACAAATCTGACTCGTTTTTACTGCTGTTTCTTGTTTTGACTAGTTGGTGAGTGTGTATGCGTTTGTGTTTGTGTGTATGCGTGTTTGCATGTAAAGGTCATTCTCGCAGTATTGCGAAGTGATGTCTGAGATCTTGTCATTATTGTTTTGATAGCTTGAGAATTAACCATTTGTGCGCATAGTTCACTGTTACATATACAAGTGCTATATTTCCCAGTATAGTTGATCTTTTCACCTCGTTGCGCAAAGTTTTCACGTGGTAACAACGCCAGTGTTGATTGCAGTGCTAAACGCTCACATTGTTTGGAGACTTCTGTCATGGTATGCGCCTCTGTTATTTCCACTTCAGTTTGTTGCCAATCCCATTGTACGTTTGTTGATCCTAGTCGATAAGAATATCATGTTGATGAAACTTTTGAATATTAAGGTCAGGTGCTTTTTGTTTTATGTAAAGGGCTTCGTAGATAAATAATAATTTTTCTGATTTTGATTTATGTAGAATTGTGAAATTGGTCGAATTGACAGGGTGCCACGTTGCCATATACGATCGGAAATAGCTGATTTTCCTGACGGTGGCAAGCCTTTGTTAATCAATTTCTGTGGCAAATGTTGCTGGATTCTGCTTATCAATTGCTTCTTCGTACGTCCGATATATGTGCTACCGCACATACATGAGAATTTGTAGACTATGAATGATTTGGAGAGAATTGGCAATTGATCTTTGGCATCCAACCTCATGATTCTCTGTGTACTAAATGCCACATTAAATTTAACACTGGGAAAGTTGTCCTTAGTTATTCTATTCAGCCGCCGTGCAATTATTGAGGCTGGTACGTCGCCTCTAAATGGCAAGTTTAGGAAAACCTGCTTGCCGGTATCCTCTCTAGTACGAATCTGCCGTGGTCTGATGTTGACATCAATGGAATGCTCTGGGTAGTTGTTCATTAGCAAAATTGTCATGAGGTAGCCCAGTTCTTCCTCAATCTTGTGTTCAGAGCAGATCTTCCTGATTCTGTTTGCTAGGTTGTTTACTAAGTTTCTTTTGTGGGATTTTGGCACACTACTGTTGTAGTGAATGTATTGTCCGGTGAAAGTGGATTTTCTATGTATGGCCAGTGTCAAATCTCCGTTTGCTTCTCGAGTGAGTTTGATGTCAAGGAAGGGAAAACTGTCGTCTTTCTCTACCTCGAGAGTGAATTTGATGTCTGGATCGACTCCATTTGCTTGTTTGAGGATTTCGGAAGGGTCTGCTGCTTCTGAGATGAACAACAAGATATCATCTACATACCTTTTGTAGAGTGCGCACTGGTCAATTATACCTTTTAGGCTCGTTTTTTCCAGGTGATACATGTATACATCTGCCAGGAGGGGTGCGATGCAACTTCCCATAGCTACACCATTGATCTGACGGTAGTATATTCCTTCGAATGTAAATTGCACGTTTTTAGTACATGCTAATATGAGGTCTTTGATGTCATTGGTGTCTATAGGGAAGTCAAAAAACTCATTTTTGATGAGGTCACACAAGATCTCCGTTGTCTTATCCAGTGGTATGTTTGTAAATAAGGATGCGACGTCAAGCGAGACCATTTTATTCTGTAGGATGTTCTTCCCCTTCAATTCATTTGCTAGTTCGAAGGAGTCCTTGATAGTGTTGGCGTTTATGATGCTCCGTATTGGTTCAAGTAGTTTGCAGAGAAATTTGGCTGGTTTCTGTTGTGGAGCGTTGATCATTGACATAATGGGCCGCATTGAAGGAGCTCCTGAGACTGTCATGGCTTTATGAGTTTTTGGTTTGCCGTACAATCCACTTTGTTATTTGTGCTTTCCTATTTATAAGAATACTGTGGTAAATTAAAAAGGAATGGACATCATAAAGATTATCAAAGAGCGGGGTCAGCCTTTTACCCGCAAGGAACTAAACACTTATATTGCAGCCAACTGTACGTGTGCCAAACTTCTAGAAAGAATTAAGTTCTTCAAATCGTGTTTAGAATCAGATGTTGTGCCAAAACGATTCCTCAAGCAATGCAGAAGAAATAACCAAAAACCGACGAATAAACTTATAAGTCGCTTATTGCTCAACGGTATCGAGGACAACCAATCAAAACTGCAAGATGCTGAGAGCATCATTCAATCTCTGGGTTGTCAAATTGCAAGACTGAACGACGGCGAATACACCGCTTTCACAAAGAAGATAGAAACACTGATGAAAATAACAGCGGACAAAGAAACCAAGGACCTCACGAGAGACCTGGACAAATTTCCTACGCAATCAAAATTTCCTACGAACCCAGACGCTTTTATTCACAATTATTCAAAAGTGATCTTGTCAAAACACCAGAAAGAATTACTCTCCTTAGGAGCAAAATTCTGCGTAGTCAAGAAAAACCTAAGTGAACGTGACATTATTGACATTCAGGCTGGAACGGAAAATTTCTACAATGACTTAACGAAAGACACCGCCCCACATGCATTCAATGGACAAGGACTGAAAGCTGAGATAGTAAGCGCACTAGAACAATACAAGAAGGAATTCAAAGGCAGCCAAATCATCACAAAACAGCACATAGACGAACTCAGAAAACTCCAATCAGACAAATCCATACGACTTGCCACACCCGACAAAGGATCAGGAATTGTTATACTTGAAGCCGACGCTTACAGGAAGGCCATGAACGATATAATAAATGATCAATCTAAATTTAAGCATGACATCAAACAGAAAGATGATTCAACGAACATCGAATCAAGAATTAATGCAATTTTGAAAAAGATGGAAAAACATGTTCTAACATCGATGGCTGACTCCGAGATTAGATCAAAACTCACAGAAGACATCCAAAAAGCAAAACCAGTCGGAACAAACACCGCAAGATTGTACGGCAAACCAAAAACTCATAAAGCCGTGACAGCCTCAGGAGCTCCTTCGATGCGGCCCATTATGTCAATGATCAACGCTCCACAACATAAACCAGCCAAGTTTCTCTGCAAACTACTTGAACCAATACGGAGCATCATAAACGCTAACACTATCAAGGACTCCTTCGAACTAGCAAATGAATTGAAGGGGAAGAACATCCTACAGAATAAAATGGTCTCGCTTGACGTCTCATCCTTATTTACAAACATACCACTGGATAAGACAACGGAGATCTTGTGTGACCTCATCAAAAATGAGTTTTTTGACTTCCCTATAGACACCAATGACATCAAAGACCTCATATTAGCATGTACTAAAAACGTGCAATTTACATTCGAAGGGATATACTACCGCCAGATCAATGGTGTAGCTATGGGAAGTTGCATCGCACCCCTCCTGGCAGATGTATACATGTATCACCTGGAAAAAACGAGCCTAAAAGGTATAATTGACCAGTGCGCACTCTACAAAAGGTATGTAGATGATATCTTGTTGTTCATCTCAGAAGCAGCAGACCCTTCCGAAATCCTCAAACAAGCAAATGGAGTCGATCCAGACATCAAATTCACTCTCGAGGTAGAGAAAGACGACAGTTTTCCCATTCCTTGACATCAAACTCACTCGAGAAGCAAACGGAGATTTGACACTGGCCATACATAGAAAATCCACTTTCACCGGACAATACATTCACTACAACAGTAGTGTGCCAAAATCCCACAAAAGAAACTTAGTAAACAACCTAGCAAACAGAATCAGGAAGATCTGCTCTGAACACAAGATTGAGGAAGAACTGGGCTACCTCAGGAAAATTTTGCTAATGAACAACTACCCAGAGCGTTTCATTGATGTCAACATCAGACCACGGCAGATTCGCACTAGAGAGGATACCGGCAAGCAGGTTTTCCTAAACTTACCATTTAGAGGCGACGTACCAGCCTCAATAATTGCACGGCGGCTGAATAGAATAACTAAGGACAACTTTCCCAGTGTTAAAGTTAATATGACATTTAGTACACAGAGAATCATGAGGTTGGATGCCAAAGATCAATTGCCAATTCTCTCCAAATCATTCATAGTCTACAAATTCTCATGTATGTGCGGTAGCACATATATCGGACGTACGAAGAAGCAATTGATAAGCAGAATCCAGCAACATTTGCCACAGAAATTGATTAACAAAGGCTTGCCACCGTCAGGAAAATCAGCTATTTCCGATCATATATTGGCAACGGGGCACCCTGTCAATTCGACCAATTTCACAATTCTACATAAAGCAAAATCAGAAAAATTATTATTTATTTACGAAGCCCTTTATATAAAACAACAAGCACCTGACCTTAATATTCAAAAGTTTCATCAACATGATATTCTAATCGACTGGCCAAGAATAACAAAATTTAACAACAATCTACTAGTATCAAGTCAAGACCAAACAGGCCTTCGACTAGAATCAACAAACATACAATCGGGTGGAACGCATCGACTGGAGAGAGCGTGTTTGCGGGTTTTCAACTCTTTCTCTAATTTCGAAGGATATCGGGTTTTATTTTGTTTTTAATTTCAGATTCTCGGGATTTTTTGTCTGATCTCATTTTTAGGTTACACCAGGAATCTACCTACACACATTTTTTTTGGATTTTACCTTCAGTTTTCAAGGATCCTTTCCTAGCCCACCCGATTTCCATTTTTATTTTTATTTTTGACATTTTAATACCCATTCTTTTCTTTTTTTCCTCTCATCAATATTTCTGCTCTTCTATCTCACTCCACCATGAACCAGCTCTCGTCGCAAGCCCCCATCTCCCCGTTCATCACCCAAAAGCTTATCTCTAACATCACTGACCTCCAACAGCAAATGGCGGACATCTCAGGATTAATTGGAGCCCTGACAGGCAACCTTTCATTATCCACTTTTCAACCCCATTTGTTGCGTCAAGCTGATGCGTTTCTGAACGGGGTAGCCAGGGAGGTTGCCCTGAGAAATCAAAACAAGAGAAACATCTTTTTATGGTCCCCGCTCTCCCCTCTCTCAAAGGATGCTCTGGCCTCTGATATGATCAGCCAAATAGGAGACAACTTTAGCCACCTTAAAGAGATCTCCTCGGGTAAGGGTCAAGCATTTATTCTCTCCTCACATAAAAGACTTTCTGACGATGAGCTTCGTCACCTCAAATTGCACTCGCCCACTTTAGCATCCGGGAAAGTCAAACTAAAGCGAGATCATACGCTACTACAGAGGACCCTAGAGAAAGCCCAAACACATCAACCCGACACCACCCCCCACCTCCAGCTCATCGCGCCTTTCCGGGCTGGAGCAATCCAAAGAAAAGCCGCTCTGTTCACGGCGGTATCCTCGGTGATGCACCTTCCTCCAGACCACCCCTGCTGACTCCCTCCCGATTTGAAGGCCTCCCTCTCACTTTTAGCCCTTACTCCGCAACCAGCCCTCCCTCTCAGTCTCAAGCTCTACCACGTCGCCGAGGCCGACCACGCCGCGCCAAGCCTCCTAACAACGAAACCTCTCTCCCAAGTTCGTCCGCAAGGTCCACATCTCCACGACAAGCTATTCCTGGGACGGATGCCAGCTACTAATCCATAACCAAAGCATATCTACCTGTGTTGTCTACAGACCCCCTAATCTCTCACTCATCGACGACACTCGCGGGGCCCAACTCCTTTCTACTTTCTTCTCTCTACACTCCGATCGGTACGTCGTTGTGGGTGATCTCAACCTCCCCTTGGCTAATTGGCATAACCTAGCTTCGGAAAGTCACCCACTGCTTCGACTCTTCGCGGACAACTTGCTACATCAATTCGTGCACTTTCCGACCCGAGGGCACAACCAGCTGGATTGTGTACTCTCCAACAACGAGGTGACCGATGTTCACTCTCGGGAGATCTTCCCTAATCTTGATCACTGCCAGGTATCCTTCCTCTTACCTCTCTTATCCTTCACCCCTCGAGAAGACACACATTCGTTCAGGCGATTCACCAACTGGGAAGAGTTCCGCCGACTCTGTGACGCTGTTAACTGGAGGGACCTCTTTCTCCCAAACAATCTCTCCTCGTGCTTTTCCGAAGTTCATAACATCCTATCCTCCCACTACAACTCCGCCACCTCTATTCAAAACGTACATTCGACGAATAAGTTGAACGCTCTGTTTAAGGCACGGGACAACCTAGCACGCAGCTCTCGTCTACGCACTTCGTCACTTGCCCGCGCCCTCGCTCTGAGACGCATTGATGGACACATTAATCAGGCTATCAACAAACAAGCGCTCCACATCGAAAGACGCATCCGCTCAGCTCCTAACCCCCGGGCAAAATTCGCCATCATCAAACACCAATTGTTGCAAAAGCCCAAAACCTCGTATATTAACTTCTCTCAGTCAGACGACCTCTGCTTCGCTAACGATTATCTGACTCACCTTCTCGACTCATTTTCCACTCCCACTCCGCCTGTTGAGATGTTAGACAACGGAGACTCCGAGAACCTACGCTGGTTCTACGTCTCTCCGGCTTCCGTCGCCCAAGCAGTTAAAGACATTAAATCTAAACACCAATTTGATCAATACGGTGTCTCGGTCAGCATGATTGCTCTGCTTGGCTGGAACGTCTTCTCTCTAATTGCAGATGTTATTAATCATTGTCTCGAAACCACCTATCTTCCCCCGGACTGGCTTTGCTCGACGATCTCTCCTATCCCCAAAAATGGCACTTCCTCGATCTCATCATTTAAAGATCTCCGCCCCATTACTATCGTACCTTCTTTCACCAAAATCTTCGACAGGATCTTATACAACCTAATCTACCCTTTCATTAAGTCTCATGTAAACTTCTACCTCCTTGATGATCAACATGGATTTCTGAACGGCCGCTCATCTTCCACCAACTTAGTTAGTGTTCTCGATCATTGCTACTCTTCTTTCTCTAAAGGGCTTCAGTGCACTCTCCTCTTCCTAGATATATCCAAGGCTTTTGACTCGCTGTCATTTTCAGCAATCGAATCTGCCTTAATGAGAAGCGGTATCTGCGGCAACGTTCTCAATCTTATCAGTTATTATCTTCGAAACCGATATGCGACAGTAAAAGTTGGCAGTAGTCACTCGAGGCCAACCCATGTCCGATCCGGTGTTCCCCAGGGCTCCGTACTTGGTCCCATTCTCTTCAACCTTACACTCGCACACATACAGGTTGAAGACAATCTTTTCAAGCTGTTCAAATATGCGGATGACATGGTTATCGTATTCAGCAACCCCACAACATCCAACCCTTCCTCACCCCTTATATCGGAGCTCCTATCTTCGCTCCACTTGCAACTCAGCAGAATCGGTCTCAAACTAAATCCCACCAAAACTCGCTTAATGAGACTCTCGTCTGATCCATTCTGCTCTATCCCGGTTGCCAACTACCCCCTCGACATAGAAATAATAGATTCGGCCAAACATCTCGGCATCCATTTCTCTAAGTCCTTAGACTTCTCCCCACACCTTACACACACTACTTCCAAACTCTTCAAATGGGCCCGTCTGATCTGTTTTAAGACTAACAACCCCACTCTCCAACTCACATTATTCAAGGTCTACGTTCTGCCCCTCATTTCTTACGCCAGCGAATTCTACTGTCCTCTCACCCTCGCCTCCTCGTATACTATTGAACAGGTATCCTCCAGATTTCTTAAGCGAGTCTTCCCGAAATGCCAAAATTATAGGGAACGCCTACTTCTGGCTAACCTTCTTCCGCTTTGGTTCACACGTCACCTTCGAGTCATTTCTTTTATCCATAAGATCTCAACTTCCCTACCACTCTCCAACTTTGCCCACCCAAGTCACCACTACGCCACACGTTCTAGTAACTCTTCTATCCAAGCTAACCATACCCCCACCATATTTAAAAAAGTCTATCTCTTCTCCAAAGCCACTAATGTTTTCAACGCTCTTCCCACAGATATAAAGCTCCTATCCCAGCACGAATTCAAAAAGGCAGCCCATCAGTACTTCTTCAACAAACTTCTTTGCGATACCACCGATTGGAAACGAAACTGGTTCCTTCTCAATCCATAACATTTACTTCTCCCCAGGCTATTCTCTTTAACTTCTCTAATCTTCCACTTTACCTCCTTGGTCTTCATCCTTTCTTCTTGACTCACTGATACCTCTTCTCAACCCATTCGCGACCCCATCATATCCACGTAGTGGATACCTTACTAAGTTTTCCTCATCCAATTCTTTTCTTTCTTGTTTCAGCGGAGGACCGATAACCCAACAGGACATCGACTTTCCCTGGCCTTCCTTCAATCACAACCTCGTTCTACGGATGCCTGCGACCCGTGCAAGAAGCTCGTCTTCAATCCGACTGATTCCATCCATGTCCTGGCTATGCTCCATCAACTGAATCTCCACGACAATGGACTCCATCGACCGATGTCTGCCTACGATCCGCCATCTTTATTATCTTTATTTTCGAACTCACTTTTACCTAGAAGCTCTGACAATTCATGGACTTTCTCCAATTGATCTTGTCTAGTCAAATGGAATTTTGTTCTTATTTATTTTTCACCAGATTGAACTATCTTGACGTTTTTGATAACATTTCCCTTCCCAAACCCCCCTGCCATCAAATACTTTGCTAGTCACAATTCCACTCACCTCCACATATCCTACCCTTGATTTGTTATCTCAATGGTCGGGCCAGTTGGCCTTTGATGCCAAATAAATGTATTATTATTATTATTATTGGCAACAAACTGAAGTGGAAATAACAGAGGCGCATACGGTGACAGAAGTTTCCAAACAATATGAGCGTTCAACACTGCAATCCACACTGGCGCTGTTACCATGTGAAGAACACAAATTTGCGCAACAAGGTGAAACGATAAACTACACTGGGAAAAATAGCACTCGTACATGTAACAGCGAACAATGCGCACAAATGGTTAATTCTCAAGCCATCAAAACAATAATGACCAGATCTCAGACATCACTTGGCAATACAGCGAGAATAACCTTTACATGCAAACAGGCACACACACAAACACAAACGCATACACACTTACAAATCAGCCAAAACAAGAAACAGAAGTAAAAGCGAGTCAGATTTTTTACCACTAGCATAATCAATTGAAAACCCAGAATGTATATAAATGTATGATTGTATAGCGATGATTAGTATTCACGAAATAAATGGCTTTTATCCACTTTGTTATTAATGTGTTCTTTCTTCCTAATTAGAAATATATATCATATATGTATATATATATATATATATATATATATATATATATATATATATGTTTTTCAACCTATGTTGGATGGTCCACGTACATGTATGTCTTCCGTGTTTATATTTAGCGTATCGTCTAGACGAGCCTTAATTATGCCTAATTCTGCAGTTAAATTATTCATTTGAGAAGTCAATGCCTGAATCAACGTTTCCAACCCATCAGAAGACATATTAAATGTACCACAAATGCTTTATTTTTACTCGATTATATATAGAATTTTGCTCGCACAACGAGCATCGATTTGATAAAACAAATTTACACATTAATTAATTTATGTTCACTTCAGCTCGAAGTCTGCTTTTCTCATTGGGCTGACTGCTTCATTCTTATACGGGCGCTTCTGCGAGGAATTTCTGTTGAAATAATGTCTGCCCTAGATAAGACCCTTTGTTCATTATTTGTCTTAAAGGTGGCCATTGCCACATCTTCCCCCCTCAGGAATCGGCTTTCGCACTCTGCTTAAACGATCCAGTGCAACAGCTTGTGGTCCATCGGGCAGGCTAACAAAAACAGTATTGTGCTCTGCGTCCACCCTCTCCACGCGATACGGCCCATCATTGACAGCCTGCAGTGCCATGGGCTCGACCTTCGCTACCATGACATAGTCGCCGACCTTTAGGCGAGTGTGTGTCGGTTGCCTTGCATAGCCTTGTCGCTGTGTGGCGCCTACATATTCAGTTAACTGTTTTAGTCGTTCCTGAATATCCGCTATGGTGCAGCGCTCATGGGATCCTTGGATTACAGGTTCACCTGGCAGTCTTATGTGTCCTCCATAGACCATGGTCGTTGGAGCGAATCCTGTAGCTGTTGAGACTGTAAAGCGCATGGCCCGCTCGACCAAATGTAATTTGTCTCTCCACGTTCCCGGGCTCTCGTGGCACCAACATCGCAGTACCTCTTTCATCCTCCTATGTGCGCGCTCAGCTGTCGCATTGGTTTGCGGGTGATAAGTGGCTGTGCCGGAATGCTTTATGTCAAGGTCTTTGCACCACTGATTAATTATAATCTTTTCTGTTTTGATCTTCTTCAGTGGTACAAACTCGTCCCATCAGGTAAACTTATCGACCATGGAAAACACATAGGACACGCCGCCGCGAGCTACCGACAGTGGACCTACCAGGTCGATATGCAGAAACTCGTTCCGTGCAGTGGCATTGAAAGCAATCGGAGTGACTTTTTCTCGTTTTTGTGGTTTACAACGTTGGCATGTAGTGCACTGTTGACAATAGCTACGAATTTCTTTGGACATGCCAGGCCAATACAATCGTGACTGCAATGTCTCAATGAGCCGCCCAGCGCCGGGATGTCCTAACGTTTCATGCCAAAAGGCCATTAATTCTGTTCTTATAGATTCTGGCACAAACCATTGCACTGTTTGTCCTTCTTTCCGCACCAACAGGCCGTTCTGTAGACTCAACGTTTTATATGGTGCAGACACCACTGTGCCGTTTTTTAATTGATTGACTATTTCCTGACATGTAGCATCTCTTCCCTGTTCTTCAGAGGCTTTTATAAGCGGCGAAATCCGCACAGGGGAAATTCTGCTGAGCGCATCGGCCGCCGCATTCTCGATTCCTGCTCTATGATGAATTGATATATCGTACTCTTCTAGTTCTTCAATGGCTCGATGTACACGTTTCTTCTCAATACATAGTGATCTCCAATGCACTAGCGCTTTGTGGTCGGTAAAGACGTCCACGTGTCCCCCGATGACAAAATATCTAAACTTCCGCAGCGCCCATTGTACGGCAAGTAATTCTTTTTCTGTGACTGTATAGTTCTGTTCCGCCTTAGTGAGTGTGCGACTTATATATTGCGCAGGACGTCCGTCAGCTTGTAACACCGCTCCTATACCAATATCTGACGCGTCTGTAACAATTGACATATTACCTTCCGGGAAAGTCAAAATAGTTGCATCTGTTAATTTCTGCTTACATAGCACAAACGCTTGCTGAGCCTCCTCCGTCCAACGAAATGGTATATTGGCACTAGTTAACTGAGATAAGGGCTGTTGAGTAACCGCCATCCCTGCGAGGTATGGTCTATAGAAATTCACCATACCAATAAACCGGCGCAATTGTTTTCTAGTAGTAGGCACCGGATAATCCCTGATAGGTTGTACATTCGAATCTAACGGCATGCATCCGTCCGCTGAGACTAAGTGCCCCAAGAACCGCACTTCTTGACCTATCTGTACCTTTTCTGGATTAAAATGTAATCGCCATTCTACAGCTTTTGCCAACATCTTCTGCAGCCTCACATGTAATTCGTGTTCAGTAGTGGCCCATATAATAACATCGTCTACGTAAGCTGTTGTACAAGTTAAGTCAGACACGAACGAGTCCATCATTCTTTGGAACACTTTCGGTGCGTTTTTAAGGCCAAATGGTACCCGGGTGAATTGGAAATGACCTTGGGGTACTTGTACCGCTAACTTCCATCGGTCTTCGGGCCGCACGCCTATTTGCCAAAATCCCTGTTTAAGATCAAGCACGGCAAACCATTTGCCTCCCGCTAGCTGTAAGAACAGATCACGCAGAGCCGGCATGGGATACGGGTCCGGTTTAGTTACTGAGTTCAATTGCCTAAAATCAGCCGCTGGTCGGAGCGAACCATCCTTTTTCGTAACATAAACCATCGGAGCACGAAAAACAGATGTTGACGGTTCAAGAATGCCGGCTTCTATCATTTCTTGGGTTGCTCGAGTCGCTGCTGCTAATTTCTTTGGAGGAGCACCATATACTTTTGGTGGTTCGTAACCGTCATTTAGTTCTAGCCATAGCTTAAACTGGTCGACCGTCGGCCCTGGACGCTCGCTACAATCAGGCAGTTGGAATATAATGTTATATTGGGTTTGAAGATTCTTCCACCACCCAGGCAGACAACTGGTCTCCTGCATCTTAGGGGTACATATAGACTTTATTGAACTTATTCCCTCAGGCCGCGATAGGCATACACATTTATTTTGACAGTCTATCGTCTTAACCCATTTTCTAATGAAATCAAGTCCCAATAAGGGCGTTTGCGTATTCGAAACAACAAGACATATGATAGATATTTCCATTTATTAACAACTTCGTGTCCCACTCGCCCACAGCCACCATCGATGCGCCCGATGCCTGACATAAACTTGCTTTCGTAGGTTTTACATTGTTCAATGGCCAAGTCAATGGTAGTACCGACACATCAGCTCCAGTATCCAATTGCATTATTACTGGCTGTCCGTTGAAGAGTTCTAAAAATTTAACTTTAATAAAAATTCTTACATTTGGCAATGTTTCCCACACTTCCTTTTCTTCAAAGGCCATCTGGTTCGGACCACTTTTTTGTTTGTTCTGCTGGTCTTCATTCGATCTATCCGTCGGAGCCACCAAAGGATTAATATTTGTGCCCTGCTCTCTCCCACCTTTATTTGTGAGATTGTGCACCCTGTTACCCCACTGCACTGGCCGTTCTCGAGGAGCAGTACATGGGTTTTGCTGACGCTTATACGTCGTATTCGTCAGAGCTGGAGTCCTTATATACTGACTTTGCTTCCAGGCCACTGGCTGTTGCCTTCTGTCGCGGAACTGCTTATTATGCCGCGAAGAATTCCAATACGGTATGTCGCTCCTGTCAGATGTCGTAACTGGACCCATGCGTGGAGATGCAGCTGCCACTTTGTTTGTCATTATGGCCGAACTTTGAAGAGCCTGAAGTCTCTCTTCAAGGCCTCCCTGGGCGCTGGATATTTCACCGTATCTGGTAGGATCCAGCAGCATGAACATGATGGCCTCATGTGGTTGCAAGCCGGGTAAAGACTCGGTAAGCTTCGAGAACCACCGCTTGATACGTGCCATGGTATCCATGGGCATCTCATCCATAAATGGTTTCAGGCTGTATAATTCTAAGAACACTTCCTGAGGCCTACCCCGGAAATGATCCAACACGCGTCTTTTGTATTCTTCATACGTGAGGTCAACCGGCAATTCCAATTGGACTGCTACTGTCCGGTCCACTAATTCCTGGACAGCTACACGCACAATAGGTGCTTCCAATGTAAATTCTTGGGCTCGAACTGATGCTTCAAATTTTTCGAACCACAACTGTGGCCTTTCCACATCTAGTGGTGCCAACATCGGCTTAAACTCTGATGACGGTCTGAAATAACTCGTCGATTCGGCTGAAAACGCCGGCATATTTCCTCCTGATTCCTCTTCGGCGCGGTCGCCATTGTTTTGTCCACCTATGTTGGATGGTCCACGTATATGTATGTCTTCCGTGTTTATTATTAGCGTATCATCTAGACGAGCCTTAATTATGCCTAATTCTGCAGTTAAATTATTCATTTGAGAAGTCAATGCCTGAATCAACGTTTCCAACCCATCAGAAGACATATTAAATGTACCACAAATGCTTTATTTTTACTCGATTATATATAGAATTTTGCTCGCACAACGAGCATCGATTTAATAAAACAAATTTACACATTAATTAATTTATGTTCACTTCAGCTCGAAGTCTGCTTTTCTCATTGGGCTGACTGCTTCATTCTTATACGGGCGCTTCTGCGAGGAATTTCTGTTGAAATAATGTCTGCCCTAGATAAGACCCTTTGTTCATTATTTGTCTTAAAGGTGGCCATTGCCACAATATATATCTATCTATATATATATATATATATATATATATATATATATATATATATATATATATATATATATTTATATATATAGAAGCACAAGTCCTTGCCCTGCTTCAGAAAGAATATTTCTCACATCCGCAAGCATGTTTAGTATATTAACCTTACTAACGTCCAGTCCAGACGATTTGACAGACAATATACTTGGTTACCATTTATGTCACATTCAGTGAATTGTGCCAAATGTTAGCTTTCTATCAGAATATTCCTTTATTTAATGAATGCTTAGCTAAAATAGACATTTTTTGTATGTTCTTTTAAAAATATATACGCATAAAAATGATAACTGCCTCTCAAGTATCAAGCGTTTGCTTGCCTTTATGGACTTGGGATAGTACCTCGCCTGATTTAATTCGTCTACTACCAAATGTTGTCTTTCGTATTCAAATCTGACGAAAAAATGTACGACGCCGGTATACATATTACCATATTCAAGATGTTATGACGTAACTATTAAGAACCTTATAGGCCCATATACTCAGCTGACATTTTCCATGTTACTATTTTACTTTCTTTTACTTGCGTTGATCAAAATCTCTGATTTCTCTAACCAACTTTTTATCTGAACATATTCTTCATAAACATTCGGTCTAGAGATTTTTCTATTTCTGCTTCATTCACGAAGTTAGTTTATTATTTTATTTCAATTCAATCTCTAAATTACCTTACCATTATACACTTGCTTCATGCCGAGATGTGCCTTGAGCTCTCAATATATCTGATGGACGGTCTTCGATCACGACCTACATAGGTCTAAGCGGATTCAAGTCGCATTCCCATTAAGCAATGAGTTACAAACCAAAAATGAAAAGCAGAACCCTTACGCACGTCAACAGTGTACGAAATGTCTTTTAGAATTTTCAATATTGTGTATTAACAGAATTCCATGCGGCAAATCAAATTATGACGATAAATTGGTACACAACGCAAATATAGAAAAACTGAGGGATCACGCCCAGTTAAGCACTCGTATGAGAAAAAAAATTGGTTAAATTGAGAGGGATGATAGCACAATACTATATTTAATCAGAATAGGATGACCAAACTGATTATAAAATAGGTTGAAATAGAATCAAGTAATAATATCATAAATGTAACCGAAAAAAACTTTGAACTGAATATTTAACAAAGAATTATCTATCGGCAGAAAGCACAAGTTAAGATAATCCCTGCTAAATGTCAAGTAAGGTAATAAGATTATGAAAATTGTAACAAAATCTGTGAGTGAAATCTTAGAATAGTTGTCTTTAATTCGTCAAGGAATTTCTTAGTACTTCATAAATATTTGCACAACCTTTGCACCTTAAGTCATGCGTTTTGTTTCAGATTTAATAGTAAAATTTATTTTCGCATTTGGATTAATATTTTCTCACTAATTCGATTATTCCTTTTCCTAATATTTTTAGCAAACATTGATTGTAAAACTTATTTTGTTTCTTCTGGTAATAATTTCCAACTCATTCAATTATTACGACCATAGTCGCCATATAAAGCTCTCGTTAAAAATATGCCGATCCTTTACTCATTAGTTCGAAGTGATGACCTTCGTTATTTCTCATTCTCTATCTTTCTGTCGCTCGTCCTGTACCTCTATGAACTTTCATTATTTCAATTAATCTATTAATATTTAATCGGTGTTTACACATGCTTTTAAACAAAATTACTTAGTTGACTTTACTATACTCAACAAATAAATTGAATTCGTCATATCGTTTGGTTTAACTATCGATAAGCAAATAATATAGATCATATGTCGATCATTACCTCGTATAATGAATAATACTTTCTCAGAGCAATACACGCTTCTGGTGCCACATGAAAGCTTCGCAAAATGTGGACTTCGTTGTACGACTTACTAGTAATGCAATTCAGTTCAATCACAGCCATTAGCCGACTCTAGATGGCCCACTTGCCTCTTGCAAAAAACATATTCTGGTAGGCTTCAAGAGGGTGCATGAAACCGTCGTCATGACGCCAATGCTGTAATTGGCTTCATGGTTAGTCTCTATGGTCACTACCATAGGAGAATCACTGATACGCCAGGCTTGGATAAATCATATATAAGGAATGATCATCAGCACCTTATCTTAAACTAATTTTCTTAAACCTTTCGGTTAATTGCTTTGTATTCTCACACTTATTACTACTATCCATTATGTTAAAATAAAACTTATTACAATATATTTATCATAATATATGTGCGCTCACCTTCTCACTGATTGCCACTGAGTACTGTGCAGAATTGAAACCCTTGAAAACAGAATATCCACCATTAATACCTTATGAGAATTTTGGATCTTTCCCGCAATATCAATAAGAATAATAATTTTTAGTCAACTGCAGTAATTTATTGTAAAATTATCGTTTGGCTAAATGTCTCAAGAAATTAATATTTACATGCTGCATGTGTACAATGCAACCGAAACTCTCGAGACTGAATAATAAAATCACCAAAGACAAATGAAAATCTTCGATAATATACAAAAAGATAAATTCAAAATAATTAAAATATTCTTTTAATAGAGATATCATTGTTTTATGAAACCAGCGGTAAAAATTGATTTATTTTATATAATGTGTCAATTTATATTCAACAAGTTAATAAAAAGACCATTACATGCTCCGAAAAGTCAGAGGTCTGCAGTGCTTCAAGGTGTTGAGAAAACATCACCGTCATGTTCGTCGATATCGTATAATCGTGCAACATCATGTCAAGAAATATTTTCCTAGCTGGGCCATATCCAACCTAAAGACAAGGTGATTATTTCAACCTTGCCTGTGTTTACATTCGTTAAATTTAAAAACAAGCTCTTCTCGACATATATTTATAAACACATAACCAGTTTTTTTTTATTTTCGCTGTGAATACATTAACCTTATTATAATCAAGGTTGCGGTATTGATATAAACACCTGACCCATTAATTACTTACATATGTCAGCATAAACTAAGCATTTTATAGTGTAGAAAAGGCAATTCATCAAGTAGACCGGTTTCGTCCTTAATGGGAACTCATCATGTACTGGCCAGAATTTGCCGCGGACAGCACTCGAACCTGGGCACGTCTGCTTCGGAATCTGGTGCTTTAACCACTGAGCCATCCTGCCGCACACTACACTGCACACAATTTTCAGTTATATACTAACTAATGTAACTTGGTTAGTCTATTTTTCCTTTAGGTGGAGCTCATATGGCATCCATTTAGACCCAAAGTTCCAACTAACCAACCCCAATCTGTCATAATTGTTATCACCACCCGCGCAACCAATGTTCGTTTAATTATATAAATGTTCATTTCAATACCACTTCCCCATGTAATGTGGTGTCTGTTCAGTAATGAAAGATTGGGCATGGTTAGTTGGAACTTTGGGTCTAAATGGATGCCATATGAGCTCCACCTAAAGGAAAAATTGACTAACTAAGTTACATTAGTTAGTATATAACTGAAAATTGTGTGTAGTGTAGTGTGCGGTAGGATGGCTCAGTGGTTAAAGCACCAGATTCCGAAACAGACGTGCCCAGGTTCGAGTCCTGTCCGCTGCAAATTCTGGCCAGTACATGATGAGTTCCCAATAAGGACGAAACCGCTCTACTGGATTAATTGCCTTTTCTACACTATACACTTCTTAGTTTATATTGACATATGTAAGTAATTAATGGGTCAGGTTTTTATATTAAGACCGCAGCCTAGATTATAGTAATTGTTATCACTACCCGCGAAACCAATGTTCGTTTAATACATTAACCTTGTTTCTGTGCTAGGTCATTACTTTAGACTTTTATTGAGAGTTAAATTGCCATAAACGTAGCACAGTTTTCAATCTCATACTAGTACATGTTCATTTATTTAGCAATTATTATCATCGTAGATTTAATTTAATATTTATACATTTAGTTTTGCTTACTCGTTGGTAGATATTTAAAATACTCTGTAGACACAAGTTGAAGTTTAGAAATGTGCTGTTTCCAAACCATTCACCATACTCACCTAACAATTATCACAACTGCACAGCACAACACCTTTCATATAGCTATGCACATGAGCTATTATTTATCGTCATAGTATGCTAAATTCATGCAGTTTGTCGACCAGTAAACATCCAATTAAATGAATAAAATATGTTTCTCAGTCATATCTCGCTTTTTTTTATATTTCGTGCCTAATGAAAAATTAATTCGAACAAAACCAAAAGGATTTACCAAAATTAATATGTATAAAGGCATAATCTCATTTACACCTTTGCCTTGTACTTACAACTCATTAGTTGGGACGGTATTGCGTCATAAACCAATTAATATAAAAAACATTACAGACTCGATATTTCGAAAGCAATAATTATTGTAAAATTCACAAGTTCTGTATATATTGTACATAAACAGTTGTTGAAGACTCAATTACGTCTCAGTTAAAATATTCGTATAGGAGATTGTACTACTATATTGTCCAAGATTTATTGAAAAAAAAAATTTTGTGTATATGTCATAGTACGGGATTCTGACGGTGAGTCGCCAATAAACGCTAAACTTATGTGTACATGAGATTAAACCCTATTTCAATCCTGACTTTCACATATGCATCCGGTCTGATTTTGACTATTTTGTTACTAGGTGCTCAGTACCTAACACACAATTGAATATTTGGTTTAGATCTCCGCATCAAAGTATACATAGCTGTCTATTTTTTATTCTAATTTATTGGATTTATTATAGCAACAGAATTATTGTAATATATTATATTAAAAAGATAGCATTAACATGGCAACATATTTCAGTTCAAGAGACAACCAGATGCATATATACATCTATTCATTAATATATGGTGTGTTCGTAATGTTTAAGTTACTCGCTATCGCTATCGCTATATATACATATATATATATATATATATATATATATATATATATATATATATATATATATATATATAATGTAAACATATATTAAAAATGTTTCGTTTTTATATGTATTTATAAATTTTCTTCTGTCTTATAGAACTTACTGAGAATATTAATTGTTTTAAACAAACCTTACAACAACTGTTAATATTACTCTAAATAAGAACGATTGGAAGAAATATAAATATACCTTTAATAAATTTTAAATATTCATCTGTTTAAATGTTAATTCCTTCTTGATCATGCTGAATTAGTCCATTTAGTTGGTTTTAGTATACAGGAACCGAAAGATTTCTTGGTCCGTTTAATTATCCCACATTCATCACCAACATATATAGTAGGTAAAGAGCGTTATACCGGCTCCTCCTGTTGATTCACCAGTAAGCACGAAACGAATGTGCACGAGATTATACTTTTCGTTCATGCTCTCTTTGTTTTATCCTTGTGCTCATATTTGAACTAATTTTTTTATTATGTGCGCAACACCTAATACAGAATTGCATACATATAAGTTCCCCGTCACAAACAGTATCCGAGTGTTATATATTAAATTGAATGATGTCATGATTACGCGATCAGAATGTATGGATTTGCTGGAGTAACAGTTGTTCAGAAATAGTTGTAATTCACAATTTTGGTGAACTTTAGCAAACATTGAAATCCATTGTGTTATTAACATATACCGACTCAGTAACCATAGTGTTGGTACCATAATGTTGCTATCACGTTTTGACACAATAGACATAGAGGTAAATATACTATACATAGTGGCTTTGAATTCACATTGTTGAAGACTTCATTAGAAGCTGGTTTCGCTATTGCTGATATACACTGCCGTATAGACGATCGAACCGTCAAAGTGTCCTACATTTCTCACTAAAATATAAAGTAGGTAAAAGGCGCAGTAACGGTTCCTACTTATGAATCGCCAGTAAGCACGAAAGGCATGTGTCCATGAAATTAAACCCTTAGGTCATGCTTAATTTGTCTTATTTGAACTAATTTGTTACCCGGTGCGCAACACCTAATACACAATTGCGTTTTTTTTTGTTCGCCGCAGCAAATATTATGTAACTATTATTTCACAAACATGGCTGATATAAAAATATGCACATTTAAATTCCTTGAATGTCGATCAAGCAATTTCGACTTTGAACTTCGTACACAATAAATTCATTTTACAACGTTTTTTTCAAAATACCAGGTTTTTAATCGTTAATTACCTAAGTTCTTTCAAATTTTTATTGAATGTCTCCAAAAGCACGTGATTTAGCGATTTCGTTGCGGTTTTCCGTAAAAAATTAATAGTAAATAAGCGGAAGATACTCCATCCAAATTTATCGGATGCCAGATCGTCAGATGCTAAGCTGTAAATAACATTCAGAATTGCAGCCACTAGGTGAAATATCGAATATGCTTTCCCTTTTCTCAGGTCATCGCTTAAAGAATATGCATGTTCCATATTTGTCGGTATAACTATATAAGTTAATTGATCTCAATAACTTTACATCAACCCAGAGTTATTTTTTAAATTCACCAGTTAATATGAAAACCACATACGATCTTCTTTTGGTTATTTATCTTAGGATTGGGGATATTGCATACAACAGCCTTTGCTATGTGTAAGTTATTTTCTAGTCTTCCTTTGAAGTAAACCTGTAAATCATCCTGATTTGGATTGTGATTTCTATACAAAAAATGTGGTCAGATATTATGTAAATTTTCTCCTTCTTGTCAGCTTTATAAAGTCTAAAATGTTCTTATATTCGCTTCATTAGTAATCAATTAGTCAAACCCACATAGCGCACTGAGCATAAATAATATTCGCAAAATGAATAATGCCGAAATATTCCATTGCAAGGAACTTATCCATTTAAATTATATTGAACAGGAGTACTTTGTGTAAGCAAACATCAATTGTACATTAGGCATCTGGAAAATTACCAGTTACTTATGCGTCCACTTTAAAAGGTATATTCAAAAAATCGTCTCTCTGTTGAATGAGGCTTAACTTATTTTTTGCCGTTTTTTATGTTCTGTTTGTCTAAACAAAAATTTTGGTCTACCAGTTTACTAATAGAGCTTATTTACACAAGCACAATTATTGACATTAAAATTAATCAGAAAAAATTTTCTTTATTCTGCCCGATAAGTAGCATATGAAATTTCTCTTTTCGGTAATCGGTACAGTCCTGTTTCAATGGAGATAAGGTGCAGTCCATGTCTGCTTTTGAGATATTTTTATTTCAAGTACATACATTGTGTTTGAATTTATGTATTAGGTGTTGCGAACCTAGTAACAAATTAGTTCAGTTGTGACCAGAATGATAAACCAAAGACAGCATGAACGGATAGTATAATCTCATGCACATTCGTTTCGTGCTTACTGGCAACTCATCAGTAGGAGCCGGTATTACGCCCTTTAACCATTATATATTTGGGTGAGGAATGTGTCGCCAGTAAGCACGAAACGAATGTGCATGGAATTCTTATTTCCGTTCATGCTGTCTATGGTTTATCCTTCTGGTCACAACTGAACTAATTTGTTACTAGTTTCGCAACACCTAATACATACTTGCATAATTGTGTTTGAATGATGGTTTTCGTCTTCGCAACTAGACTGACTTTGTGGATTCACATTGTAATAATCTGTTAAGCAGGTCGTTGGTTCCGATAACTTTATTTGTGATTATGAAGTGGTCATCAACATACCTCAGGTAGGTACTGCAGTAATTTTGAAACTGTGGTTGTAGCAGGTGGAAGACACCCTAGCGGAATGTGGACCGATATTTTATCGACTTTCGTATAATATTGACCACTACAATTTAACTCTAATTGTCTATTGCCAAGATTGAGGAAAATAATTCGATGAATTGCAGGTATAGGGAATGATGGGTGGTTTCTATCGACGAACATACAGTGGCAAGCAATGTTATTGAAGGATCTTCTTAGTTGCGAACCTGGATTAATTGAAATTACCTGATCTGCGTTTTGACTAACGCAGCTTTTATTGTTCAAGTAATTTTCTTTTTACATTATATTTCGATCTACTTTACCGTAGATCTTCATCAGATGCATTTCACGAAAAAATGAAGCAAGCGCGTTATTTCCTCTAGTCCTAATATTTATATACCTCAGACTGACCTTTCATTAGATATTCACGTGTCACATGTGTGTGTGTGCATTTTCATAACCGTTGTTTTTATCATAACTAGTTTAGACCAGAGTGGCTGAATAATAATTTATCAGTTGCATACGATAACTATTCGTTTTACACACTCAATGTAAATGACATAACTGAGATGGGGGAGACCCATAATTCAGAAACACTCGTCATAAAAACATGCCATGAGTGATAAAACCAGAAGTCCGAAAGACTAATGCACATGTTAAATTACAATTCAAACCACTAGGTTGTACTCAAAATAGACAAGTTAATAACAGTTATTGGCGCACGCCACGCATGTGCATGTGTATGTGTATGCATAACTAAAAAACTTGGTTAAATTATTTTTTTGATACACATGTACGTACATCTAAATGAAACTGCAGTCAATAGACATTAATTTATCCTTTGCACGCGTCAGACAAATTATTACTTATAAATATTGTATTATTAGAATAATTTCAATAGGTAGGGTGGGGGTGCAAAACAGAAAATTAGGGTTGAAATCACTAATTGTTTTAAAATCAAACGAATAGTTAGAAATGAAATTTTGAAGACTATATTCATAATAATTGATTATTCATTTATTGAATAAAAGCCCACTAATTAGTCAATCTTAATCTGATGTTCTTAATCTTTTACCGGAGCTAGCTTCACTTACCAATTCATGCAATCGTCTTTTCCTCCAATTAACTAATGCAGTGTTCCAAATCGTACCTAAAGATTTTTCAACAGCTGTTTCATTCATAATATTATCTCTAGATTTAATTTCTATAGATTCCCTAATCAATCTCGTCACCCTATTACGACTACATATTGCTATGCGTTTGCATTCCTCCCAGTTGATAGTATGCCCAGTCTCCACTACATGACGAGCAAGATCTGATTTAACAATATGTCCATACTTACACGCAGTTTTATGTTCACCTCTTCTTACTTTTATTGGGCGCATGGTCTCACCAACATACTTGAGACTACAATCATTGCATGGGATCTCATACACTCCTGAAGTGTCCAAGGGTTCAATCTTTTCTTTTTGGTTAGGGAGTATAGTGCCAAGTGTAAGGGGCTGTTTTAAAACGGTCCTTATATTGTATTTTAAAGCTAATGATTTCACTTTCCTACTTAATATAGAGTCCGGTAATACCATGACCTTCCGCTCTTCCTTCTCCTTATCCGCTTTTATGTATCTCAAACTAGGATTAAATTTCTTCACCACGTCCCTCATTGTTGCATCTATTAAATGAGGAGGGTAACCATTAGTCTTGAATATATCGCGTAGTCTACCTAATTCTAATTTCCTATGCTTTATATCTGTTAACTTGAGACTTCTTAATGTTAATGACTTTAAGATACCGACTTTCATACGATACGGGTGATTGGACTTGAAATTAAGAAGGATTCCTGAATAAGTATCCTTCCTATAAATATCTCTTCCCAATTTCTGACCATTTCTAATTAATTTGACATCCAAAAATGGTAATTCACCTGATGATTCCCTTTCTAAGGTAAATTGTAGTTCGCTCATTCGATTAGCTAAATTTAAGAAATTTACCAATTCATTATCACCATGGTTCCAGATCAGTAATATATCATCCAAGAAACGTAGGTACACTTTTGGTTTTAATGGAGTCTAATCCAACAGACTATTTTCCAAATAATGCATAAAGATATTAGCTATTGGGACCGACGAAGGTTGTCCCATTAGAACGCCTCTAATTTGTTTATAAAATTCATTCAATCTTTTCTTTATGATGAAAACAACGGTTATGAAAATGCACACGCACACACACACACGTGACACGCGAATATCTAATGAAAGGTCAGTCTGAGGTATATAAATATTAGGACTAGAGGAAATAACGCGCTTGCTTCATTTTTTTGTGAAATGCATCTGATGAAGATCTACGGTAGAGTAGATCGAAATATAATGCAAAAAGAAAATTACTGGAACAATGAAAGCTGCGTTAGTCAAAACGCAGATCAGGTAATAGCAATGTTATTGTCAGCAGGGATGCTAGTAAATAGATTTTCAATATTGAACGAACTCAGTTTTTATTATTGGCATGAACAAATTAATGTTATTTACAGAGTCTCAGTTATTGTCAACAAATTTGTTTTAATTTTCAACTTGCACTAGTTGTAGGTTCGTTTGTAGTTGTCCCACCAGTTTGTGCTCTGAAGCGTTGATCATTTATGTTATCGGTATTAATGGTGGCAATTTGGTCGTTCCAACCACAGTTTGTGCCTTTGGCAAGCTTTAAATTACGGTCGCGCGTGTGCCAAACGGTTATGCTTATCTGAAACGACGCGTGATGTTATAAATTTTATTAGAATTCGCATCGTTGACTCAATAGTGAATTGCTCCACACATATTTTTAACGCGCGTCCTATTAAATCCACGGTAATTTCCGATTTTTATTTATTTACTTGGAATTGAAAATTGCTCATTGAATAATATAACAATTGATATTCGTAAAAGCAATACCTGAGCCGTTGTCTGGCATCTTTAATCAAATTTCGTTGTACTACTGCAATTCTATGAATTCTTCAGTATGCTCCATCAGTTTAAATTTCAAGCAATTATGTTACACTTTATAAAATAGTTCTGCTTTAAATAAAGAAAATAATTCATCTTATTGTGATATTCCTGATTCAACAGTATGATATAGGCATTAATGGCGTCGACAAAGAAAATGAGGAATTATGACAAGTTTTATTTGATACCGAGCGACCTTAAATGCATAACCAGAGAAACCTGACGCTTTCAATGTCAACGATGAGAATTTGACTCTTTAAAAAAGCAGAAAAAAATCTTATTGCTTGTACTAAATTTCTGTATATTACAAAAAGATAAGAACCAAATGAATATCTTAAAGTGTGACACAAAGAAATTCAATTTTTTAAGGATGGAGCAAACAGAAGGGCACAAAAAGTTTTAGTAAAACAACGAAATATGATTAATGAAGCCAGAAAAATGCTCACTTATCGGTTTTATAAATACCGGTGATTATATTAATCAAATGTGCAATTTTCTTGATGACCAACAGAAATTCAAGCAGTACCGAGTAAATAAATAAAAATCGGATAGTACCGTGGATTTAATAGGACATGCGATTTAAAATGTGTGTGAAATATTGATCATTAAAGGTGAACAGATAATTTATATTGAAAATTTTGAGGAGAACTTTATGTGATTTATGGGCAGGGGAAATGATGAGTGGTTACTAGCGATGAACGTACAGAAATCAATAGTCTTTTCAACAGGGATGCTTGCAAATTGATTTCTAATGCCGAGCGAAATTATTTTTGCATTTTTTGCATGCACGATATAATGCCAGCTGGTTTCGCTTGTTTGAGACGAGGTATGGTGTTATTGATTTTATTATGCGGTTTGATCCTCGATAGTCAGTTTGCCGTCGTACTCTGATGATGATCATGGAAGGTCGAAACGCTTCCAGTGCGTTGCAGCTGGCGGTAGTTTTGTTATGTTGTTCGTAGACTGGTTAAATACAATGGGTTGGTGTTTACTCAAGCTCGCAAACTTGATTTAAAGCATTGTTACACACCACCCGCGCAATCAATTATTGTTTAAATTGTATTGCCTATATATGTATATGTGGCGAAAGCTGCAAACAGTTAATCGTTCGTGACTGCATAGAAATTGTGCAGCCGACATTTCCAGTCAAGTTCAATGTATGTAAGACTGCTAGAGGTGAGAGCCGCATATCTAAATTTGATTTCCATATATATTCAATGCGGTTTGATCCTCGATAGTCAGTTTGCCGTCGTACTCTGATGATGATCATGGAAGGTCGAAACGCGTCAGTGCGTTGCAGCTGGCGGTAGTTTTGTTATGTTGTTCGTAGACTGGTTAAATACAATGGGGTTGGTGTTTACTTCAAGCTCGCAAACTTGATTTAAAGCATTGTTACCACCACCCGCGCAATCAATTATTGTTTAATTGTATTGTCTATATATGTATATGTGGCGAAAGCTGCAAAAAGTTAATGTTCGTGACTGCATAGAAATTGTGCAGCCGACATTTCCAGTCAAGTTCAATGTATGCAAGACTGCTAGAGGTGAGAGCCGCATATCTAAATTTGATTTCCATATATATTCAATGCGGTTTGATCCTCGATAGTCAGTTTGCCGTCGTACTCTGATGATGATCATGGAAGGTCGAAACGCGTCAGTGCGTTGCAGCTGGCGGTAGTTTTGTTATGTTGTTCGTAGACTGGTTAAATACAATGGGGTTGGTGTTTACTTCAAGCTCGCAAACTTGATTTAAAGCATTGTTACCACCACCCGCGCAATCAATTATTGTTAATTGTATTGTCTATATATGTATATGTGGCGAAAGCTGCAAAATAGTTAATGTTCGTACTGCACAGAAATTGTGCAGCCGACACATCCAGTCAAGTTCAATGTATGCAAGACTTCCAGAGGTGAGAGCCGCATATCTAAATTTCATTTCCATATATATTCAATACGGTTTGATCCTCGATAATCAGTTTGCCGTCGTACTCTGATGATGATCATGGAAGGTCGAAACGCGTCAGTGCGTTGCAGCTGGCGGTAGTTTTGTTATGTTGTTCGTAGACTGGTTAAATACAATGGGGTTGTTGTTTACTTCAAGCTCGCAAACTTGATTTAAAGCATTGTTACCACCACCCGCGCAATCAATTATTGTTTAATTGTATTGTCTATGTGGAATTGTTCCACTCACATTTTTAATCTTTTTTCCTATCAAATCCATGGTACTATCCGATTTGTATTTATTTACTCGGTATTGCTTGAATTTCTGTTCGTCATCACGCATATTGCACATTTGATAAATATAACCACTGGTATTCATAAAAACGATAACTGAGCCTTTTTCTGGCTTCATTAATCATATTTCGTTATTTTACTACAACTCTTTGTCGCCTTCTGTTTGCTCCATCTTTAACAAATTGAATTGCTTTGTGTCACACTTTAAGATATTCATAAGCAACACGTAGTTTAAATTTGAAGAAGATGCAAAAATAATCTTGCGAAATTCCTGATGTTGCATCATTAGATATACTGCGCAGCTCGGCTTTGAGTTTCATCTTTGTCATCTGGTTCGTATCTTTTTGTAATATATAGAATTTTGGTACAAGCAATACGAATTCTTTCTGCTTTTTTATAAAGTCAATCTCTTATCGTTGAAATTGAAAGCGTCAGGTTTCTCTGGTTATGCATTTGAGGTTCGCTCAGAATCAATTAAAACTTGTTTTAATTCCTTATTTTCTCTGTCGACGCCATTAATGCCTATATCATACTGTTGAATCAGGAATATCACAATGGTCAATATTACACGCAAGTCGATAAAATGGCAATGAGCTGTCCTCTAGGATGTCTACCAGCTGATGTATTTCGGTTATATCTGTAAAAAGCAAAGATTCAACTACTTATTCGCAAATATTGCAATATATATCTGAGGTATATTGATGACTGCTTAATAACGACAAATAAATATATTGCAACAAATAATATGCTTAGAGGGTTTTAACAATGTGAATCATCACAGTTAGTTTAATTGCGAGCAATAAAATCCTCAGTCAAACGCACTTCCTGTACTTGAAACGAAAATATATCAGTCAAACATGGACTGGACAATACCTCCACTACAACAGCACTGTGCCAATTTCTGAAAAGAGAAATTTCACATGCGACATATCCTACAGAATAAAGAAAATCTGTTCTGATAAATTTTAATGTCAATAACTGTTTGTGCAAAGATAAGCGCTATTAAAAAACAGGTATCCAGGAAATTTTGTTGAGTAAAACAAATCATAAATAACGAAAAAAATGCTATTAAGACTAACCCTACAGTATACCTGTTAAATTGGAAGCATCGTCCGAAATTTGTCTTGAAAAACTATAAAACAGTGACTTTTCGGATATCCAATGTATAATTGATGTTTTTTGTCATCAAGCCAACTATTGACTATAATGTTATTGGATAAGCTCCGTGCAATCGAACGTTGCAACATAGTTCATTTAATAAAAATATCATCGTGGCTCAGTGCGCTAATTAGGACGGACTAGATGATTGTTAAAGCAGCTAATTCAACAGAATTTTACACTTAAAACAACTGACATGAAAGAGGACGTTTACGCTATAACTGATTACATTGTTTATAATAGACACATTCCAAATCAGGTGTATTTCTGGGTTTTTTCACAGAAAAAAGTAAAAATTACTTTTCGCCGCGGAGGCTGCTGTATGCAACATCCTTAATCTTCGGTTAAATAAACAAAAGAAGTTCGCGCACGATTTGAATAAAAAACTAACAGATGGTTATAGTGTGTGTAACCGCGCGTTTATGCGTGCCACTGCATGCACGTTTTAAGTAACCTGTTGGTTTTGATATATTCCTTAAAAGGAATTTGCGTTTGTGTAGTTCTGTCATTGTTCAAGCTTATACCGCAATTGACGATTGTGGGACAATTGATAGCACACGCAGGTCGGTAAAATTTTGATTCCTTTACATTTCCAGTTGCACAGCTTGATTATTTCATTGATTGATGGGTTCTCCCTGGCAGAAAAGAAAAATACTTTAGGAAGTAAAAAAAATATAAATAGATTTGTCTTTATGAGAATAACACATGTTCCATAAGTTATTTTTTCTGTGAGTATTGTTTCAAGTCTCGAAAATTCAGAAAAAATTCTGAAAATCTTCATTCACAAACATTTTCTGACAAACAGTGTAAGGACGGCTTCAGATTCACGGGACCCGTGAGTTCACATCAATCAATGCAAAAACAAGCCGAGCACCTTGAAATGTAAAAGAATCAAGAATTTACTGACCTACGAGTGCTATCAATATTTTTGTTTTCTTATAATATGTGTGCTTAACCCAGCTTTATCCCTCTTGCTTTCCAAAACATTGACTATATAAAATACCAGATATTATGGTCGAGTTGAGTTCCGGCGGAAATAAAATTTCCTTTTTTTACTGTGTTCTATATACCTACTTTGTGATGAATTTATACATCCATACACGATTTACTTCTCAATTCATAGTAAAAATTTATGCTTTAAATATCACACGTCAATTTTTATGCCTTTGTCAATTACATATTATTTGTCAAAGTAAAAATTTCATTAAAATATGCCTAAACCTTAACGTACGTAGCAACGTCAATTATCTTTTAAAATATCTAATTGGCAATAATATATTAAACAAACAATAATAAGAAATCTCCATCGAACCAAGACATTGGCTTTACCAGAAGATAACGGAAGATGATGATGAAAATCAGCTAATTTTATGATGAGAATAAATGAATAATAACGAGCCATATTCATAAATATCATACTTATAATTCTGCTATTATTATTATTATTATTATTATTATTATTATTATTATTATTATTATTATTATTATTATTATTGATGGAAGGCTATTTTATATAATTATACGAACATAGAACTTGGGGATAACAATTATTTAAATCAAGGTTAAGATCTTGATATAAACACCAGGCCCATTATATACACATACTTGTCGGTATAAACTAAGAATTTTATAAAGTAGATAAGACAATTCAAAAATATCCATGTACTGTCCAGAATTCGCCGCGAACAGGGCTCAAACCTGAGCACGTCTGCTTCAGAGTTTGTTACTCTAACCTCTAAAACACCCTGCCGAAACCTGTTTTTGGAAAATACAAAATAAACACAGAAACGCCAAGCTCTAACAGTTAAATAATCGACAATGAAACGTCAAATATTTTAAGTTTCTTTGGGATGTGCGTTTCGTATTCAAACCTACATTTGTAATAAACATGAATACGTATATTGGCCAGTAAACAGCAAACATTTTAAGCAATGATGTTTAACACTGCACAAATACGAGAAATCCCAAACGTATCGGCATACTAAGGCTCAACAAGATCCAATCGAAATGCACGTTGTCGGATATTACTTTCATGAAATTAAGCATACGTAACTGCTACGAATATCAAGTGACGATAGTTAGAACATCCTTTTTAAATGAACAACTAGCTATGGAATATAAAAACGTCTTATTGTAGATACAGGTCAACTTTCATGTGAATAGATCCCAAGGATTTCTGCAACTACTTATGTAGTAAGCTCTTAACTAAAAGTGATTAGAAACGATGATCAAACGGTTATCATGAATGCCAACAAGCCGTCGTCATTCGATTTATGCACCACATCTAATGACGGATGGATAGATAATGGACCAATGTTATTACTCTTCATACATAGATGTGTAAAATAATACTTCGATAAATCCACTGCGTATATACCAATTGAAAAAATATTGTTTCCTAGTGAAATAGTTGGCGATATTTAGATTTAAGAACATATTTATGAATCTGATTTTATAACAATTTGGCATGTTTTACAAATAAAAAATAAAATACTCAAAATGAAATATTACCTTCCTGCCTAGAAATTACACAAATGTGATCATACACGAATAATTAAACTTCTTGATTACTATAATCAAGGTTGCGATTTTGATATAAACACCTGAACCATTAAGTTCGTGATTTGTACAGTGTAGAAAAGACTATTTAGTAATGCTTACATGTTGTGGTATCTTGCGCAGAGCTGTTGATTATTGGTTTTTTCCACCTTTTTCTCATGCGAGACAATTGATGGCACTCGTAGGTCGGTAAAAACTTGAACCCTATACATTTCCAGGTTCACAGTTTATGTCTGGGATTGGTTGATGGGTTCTCTCTTGTCCCTCCACTCAGAAGCCACCCTATAAGCTTCCTGTCTGAAAATGGCGTTGAAACCACATTTTCCGCAATATCTGGTTTCAACGTCATTCATTAAGTAGACCGGTTTCGTTCATATTAGGAACTCAGCAAGTACTGGTCAGAATTTGCCGCGGACAGGGCTCGTACCTGGGCACGTCTGCTTCGGAATCTGGTGCGCCAATCACTGAGCCACCCTGCCACACACTACACACATTTTTCAGTTACATACTAGCCAATGTAACTCAGTTAGTCATTTTTCATTTAGGTGGAGCTCATATGGCATCCATTTAAACAGAAAGTTCCAACTAACCATTCCCAATCTGTCATTGTTGAATCGAACATTTATATAATTAAACGAACACTGGTTGCGCGGGCGGTGAAAACAATTACCATAACCAAGAAAGCCATTTTGATAGAAACACCTTACCCATTAAGAACATACATTTGTCAGTATAAATTAAGAATATAGTACGGTGTCTGTTCAATAATAACAGATGTGGGATGGTTAGTTGGAACTTCTGGTCTAAATGGATGTCATATGACCGCAACCTAAACGAAAAAATACTAACCGAGTTACATTAGTTAGTATATAACGGAAAATTGTGTGTAATGTGCGGGATGGTGGCTCAGTGGTTAAAGCACCAGATTCTGAAGCAGACGTGCCCAGGTTCAAACCCTATCCACGACACATTATGGCCAATACGTGATGAGTTCCCAATAAGGACAAAACCGGTCTACTGGATTAATTGCCTTTTCTACACTATACAATTATTATTTTATACTGAAAAATGTATGTACTTAATGGATTAGATGATTTTATCAAGATCGCAATATTGATTATAGTAATTTTTATCATCGCTCGCGTAACCAATGTTCGTTTAATTATATAAACTCCTTGATTGTCCATCGTTTTTATAGGAAGATTCCTTGGAAAACTAGAGATTGTACTAAATACTAGTTCAACCTCAAACAATTAAAGAAAGAAAGTATTTTCTTGTAGATAGACATATCCTGCTCTCCATTTGAAAAGCATAAGTTTCAAATAACATTTTAAAGAACTAAGCGATTATTGGCTGCGCGGGTTGTTGCAAAGGCTTTTCGTTTAAAAAACATTTTTTTTTTTAACAAAGAAACAGCATAATAGTGTTTCTTTACTTTAACGTGTGTAAAACTTAAGATTGAAACTTCATATATTTTATCCTCGAGGCCAGATAAAAGTAAAATATGAAATAATAACTTTTCTCATCTCAATTCTTTACAAGGGTAAATATTGAAATTTTATAAATGACGAAGATTTCATTTTAATAAATAGCAATTATTTTTAAAACTATATACTACTTAAGTAGGCATAGCTGTTAATCTAAATAAATTGCAATAATGACCATTAATGGAATTTTCACCTTCAAGCATATATGTTATGTAAATTAAAGTTGAAAAGTTTTTTTTATTTCAGCCAATTTTTAATACTGACCTGTGATTGTCGTATTGAGTAAAACTGTGAAAGAGAAGCGGCAGAAGGTAAAAATTCTGGTGTGTGGAAAAAACAAATTTGGCAAAACTTTCAAAATTCCATTTACACATATACTCATGCATACACACATATATATGCACATGCTTACAAACAAAAATAAACACATATACGCATACGTACATATATACAAACATACGTACCTACATGTACTCGTTCATACATACATGCATACATGCACACATGGATATATACAAATCTAAATGCAAACATGAAAATAAACAAACAAGCATTTGAGTCCATGCATACATAAATACAAACGTAAATACATATATCCATATGTACATACATATTTATAAACGTGTATTCATAGATAAATTCATACATATTTTCGAAAATAAATACATAAATATATACGGTCATTCATAAATACATTCATACATCTTTCCATACATAAATACAGAGATGCATACATTCAAACATACATAGAGATATGCATACATACATTAATGCATACAAATATGCATACATACAAAGATACTTATATAATTACATTCCTACATACATACATACATTCATTCATTCATACATACAAACATATATTCAAACATTCATACATGAATACATCATTTACACATACTATGATTTGAAGGATAAACCATAGACTGCATGAACGGAAAGTATAGTCTCGTGCACATTTGTTTCGGGCTTACTGGTATAAAAGGTGTTCAGAAATAGTTGTAATACTCAATTTGGGCAAACTATAGCATACATTGAAATCCATCATGGTGGTACCATGTACCGACTTGGCAACATGTACCTTTTCGGTACTATAATTTTGGTATCGGGTTTTGACACTATAGCCATAGTGTTGGTATCCTTCACAGACTCGGTATATATATTGTATAGTTTGAGTTAGCGTTAAAGTCACTACTTCAGATTTAAACATTCGGCTAGGAGGTTGTACCGTCCTATTTTCCCACATTCCTCACCCAAATACGTAATGGGTAAAGAGCGTAATACCGGCTCCTAAGCACAAAACGAATGTTCACGAGATTACACTTTGCGTTCATGCTGTCTTTGGTTTATCCTTCTGGTCATACATAATTGTAAAATGTATCTCTCTTGTTTCTTGAACGTCGCTCTCACGTTATCATCATAGTTTTACCTCACGTGATATATAAAACTAAGACATCACACATTAAAGCACTATACACGTGAGCCATGCGTAACTAAAGCAAACTTGATAGTGTAGATTTGTGATCCAAAGTATATCTATCACCGGTTGGACAACCATGTATTCAGTCTACAGTTTCTTGGCGCATAGTCAATATGGTAGATCTGTAAAGTACGTTTTGATCCTTCGTCTTTAGGATCATCGTGAGGCCAATGACAACACACAACACAATGATTCAAATGCTCATCTTTATGATGTCATCAAAAAACGCATTACAAATCTGACTCGTGGCTAGGCACCTATTGCTCGACCTTGTGCCTCTAGAATTCGCGTTTACCATCGTGAGTTAGAAAACATGTATTGTGACTGTTTTTGCTCTTGTAAATGCAAAAGAATATCTTCGCTAAAGCATTGATTGACGCTAGAAATAATCTTGTCCACACGAGATCCATCTATCTTTGACCAGATAGAAAAACCCCTGGTTGAATTCTAAAAACTGAGCATCGGGCTCCCCTATGGCCTACAGTGTTTGAATCTATTTTCTAATCTTCTCGTGGGTGGTCGTCCGAGCGTCATTTATTTATTAAGGCAGGTATTCAATTCAAATCAAGTTATGCAATTTTAATACACACGAGAATTTTACATCCAGTTATATGTATTATCTGTATTTTGTAGATTGGTATATTATATTTTACTTCGCAAAATGATCTCAAAAAACCTCCCTTTGTTAATTAAAGCAATACATGACATTTTTTAAATATTGTACACCGTTTAGTAGTCTATCAACGTTAACTGAAGTAGTATATACATTGCTTGCAAGACCCCAATTCCGGAACATCCTTAAACTATTCAAGATTCGCCAGCTACACTTTACTCTGCTTCGTATGTAATTCGTTATTATTTAACAGTATTGCTAGGGAGGCTGGAAAACAGTGACAAAACGTTTTTCAGTCAATTTCTTCCGCAATGAGCCACTGAGCAAGTTTTGATTGCGCAGGAAGTGATATGAATTATTAAAAATTACTTTCTGGACTTAAGATAATCATAAAATCCATTTAATTTAATAAGTCGCCCAACACCGCAAAACTACAATAACGCACCTACTGAAACGTTTCGACCTTCCACGATCATCTTCAGAGCACTCAGGCAAATCTACTAATAACGAAAGAATTAAAATGGATACATTTTCTATGAAAAATTTTAAATTAAGCTCTGGACAATAATATGCTTGCACACATTTTACTTTACTCAAATTTAATCTGAATAATTTCTTTATAATCACAAGCATAATGTTCGCGGCATATGCCATATCTATACAAGCTATTGAATTAAGTACCGGTTAAATGAAATAGGATTGGTTTTTAGCCACAGATAACTACAGCATTCACTATAGATGCCCCTGTTATTCGAAACAGAACAGCACATTCGTATCTATCAAAATACAAGATTTTATATTCATTTTAAAAAAAATGCATTGTCTGCCATAAACCAATGAATGAACTTCTCTATTTATTTGCTATCAACTTTGCCGAACAAACCAACTGAATCATCCAAGATATCGCTCATTAGGCTCATTCTGCTAAGAAAACTTTGTTTTAAAGACAAATCATCTGCTCACATATGTTCGTCTTAATTAAGTCGCCTAACAAACAGATATGCTTTATTAAACGGCTAGTGATTAAAAATCTATTCATAATTGTGTATTAGGTGTTGCGCATAAACACCTGGCCCATTATGAACATACATTTGTCCACATAAACTAATTATTTTATAGTGTAGAAATGGCAATTCATCCAGTAGACAGGTTTCATTCTGATAAGTTCCCGACAAGGACGAAACCGGTCTACTGGATTAATTGCCTTTTCTACGCTAAAAAACGCTTGGTTTATACGGACAAATGTATGTATATAATGGGTTAGGTGTTTATAGCCAGATCGCAATCTTGATTAAAGTTAATCACAACACGCGAAATTAAAGCTCACTTAATTATAAAAGTGTTCCATTCAATACCACTTCCGCATGTAGTGTGGTGTCTATTCTATAATGACACATTGGGGATGGTTAATTGGAACTTTAGATACAGCTCGCAACCTTGATTATAGTAACCGTTGCGTATTTAACTTAAACCCCTGCTTCAGTTATGATTTGTATGATTGGTGTGGAATGCAGGCTTCGTATGTTGACTCTCAGCGAGTTACATTCGCGGGATGTTGCTTTGCACTATCAGTTTCGCAAAGAGCCAATTTATCCTCATTTCCAAGTACACGCTGATTTCATCTTAGTTTTTGCTGGTTGTGGATTTGTCCCTTTCTTCCAAAGGCTTCAACATCGTTCATACTAACCACTGTAAATGAGGTATGGTCTAATCTTCGTTGACTGGCAACGTTTCGGAGCAGAATTTCCCGTTCCATCATCAGGCCAATAATCAAATTTATACACAGAACAATACTCAGAATAGCAGAGTTTAGCAAACGTGGTAACAACAGATAGTGCTTGTTCCATAGGCACACCTATAACTTGTTTATAAAATTCTTTTCTAAGCATAAAGTAGGTGGAGGACATACAAATATTTAATATTTCTATAATACTTCTTAATGTCATTTTACTACCTTCTATTATCTCTGGAAACTGTTAGACAACGCTTCACACTTTCTAATGCTGCTTGCACAGGGACATTAGTATACATCGATACAACATCCAGGCTTGCCATTCTATCTCCCCAAAAATTTGTATCTACTAATAATGTCAATAAACTGATGTGTTCTTTATAGTATAATCTAAAAATAGGTGTTCTAAATTTTTTCCATAGAAATTTAGGCAATCTTTAAGTTGGTGAGTTTTGTACATTTACAATTAATCAAAGTAGATTACCTTGTTTATGAATACTGTTGCGCCACCTTTATCCACATTAAGGCATATTATTTTGGTGGATAATAATTCCTTTCTTAAGCAATTAAATTCATAATTAGGCTTGCATCTCTCTTTTTTATGCACTAACACCACTTTGGACAAATCCAATTCAAACCTAGTTATATTTATTCCTGAGGGGAACTGGGCAGTCTTTACTGGTTTTGTAATGATTTCTTAGGTACGTATTCGATAGAGATTGCAGTGTTAAGTCAAAGATTTAAAATTTGTTTCTGGCATCCCTTGAGATCCATTGACGATAAATTATCCGAACATTTAGACATGACAGAATCAATTTGCTTACTCATCAAAGGGCAATGAATTCCAAGGTTACCTAGTTTTTTCTCGTGTCTCTGTCTAACGTTTTTAATTTCTTTATCTCTCTCAATGTCCGTAAACTTTTCGATGTATTTAAAGTCCACCATGTTTTATTCAGCGAGTATTATAGATCTTATTTTCGTTTTATCTCTAATCAGTTCAAATATACATTTATGTAGTTTATTAAAAGATCATGTATTAAATGTAAACAAAGCTCATTTTTAAGAGAATTTCCCAATTTATCCAACACGAATAAAAGTTTAAACCTAAAATATTTCGGTATAATATTATATTCTAAACATTTATTAAGGAACGAGATATATTCCACTTACCTAATAAACTCCATCTTCTTCATTTTATACTGCTTCATAAGTGTGACGACTATGACATCATATTTGTCTGACATATGTGATTTGAATGATTGGTGCGTAGTGAGATACCTTACAAAGATTGCAAGTTAAGGTATATAGGCAAAACCATGCGCCTGATATAGGTTCATAGAGGGGAACACAAAACAGCTCGCAATTACGGACACATTCAAAGATGATATCTAGCTAGGCATTCAAGGGAAACCGGTCATGAAATAGACGGGGGCAGACGCAAGCGCATCGCGTTATGCAACTGCAATAGATTAATTAGATTAATTGGAGAGTCGACTGAAATAAAATTAGGCAATGATGTTAAATGTTTCGTTTATATATATATATATATATATATATATATATATATATATATATATGCACACAGAGATATATGGATTGATATATCGGTATATATATATATATATATATATATATATATATATATATATATATATATATAATCAATATATATAGATGTTAATAGACCATATTCTGATTAGAGACATTTGACTCACACTGTTGCTTATATTATAGTATTTATGAATAAATATCTGTAAGTTCAATAAACGTATATATTTATGTTTCGTATATATATAAGGTGTGATTTAAAAAAATATATAAAATCAAACTGTTGCTTATATTGATTAATGCAGAGGCATAACTGTATATGAATTGTACACGTATATATGCTTTTGAGAAATTTATATAAGGTGTCTAAGATATTATGATTATACATATTTACTCATAAAAATAATTGTATGTGAATATGTCCATATATTTAATATATATATAATGATTTATTTTAAATATATGGACATTCATATACAATTTTTTGGATGAGTTGGTTAACATACCAGCGTTCATATTATTAGTTTTGAGGAGCACTATTTTATCCTTCCTTTCAATATTATTCAGTCTTACCCTCAGCGCTGCTCTGGCCTTCACTCGCTTTCTACCAAGGTAACTTGCTGTCTTTAGTTTATCCTTCACGTCATATCTGAACTAACTTGTCACTCGGTGCGCAATACTTCATACACAATAGTTGTCCGCCTAAAAACTTTATCTGACCATCGAGTTTGTCGGTCTTTTTCAGTTTTTAATTTTAAACTTAATTACCGTGACATCGTAACATTACAGTTATAACACAGAGGTTCGATACTTGCTCTCTGCCCTACAACACTCTGCACACTAGATGAGATTATGTATACCGGCAATTTTAGATAGCTTCAACTATACTGAGTTAAAGATTAGTCTGCTAATTGCAATATATATATATATATATGTATATATATATATATATATATATATATATATATATATAGTTGTTGAGTGAAGTTTTCATGTGCTCTATGCATAAACATATAGAGAGTTTTGTTTAAAACCATTGGTGAGTCAAAAAAATAAATAAAATATAGCTATAACTAATTCGGAACGAGGTTACCATCTTTGCTTAAATCTGCTATTGTGAGTATTGTGCTGTGTATAAATGTGATTATTGGCCTGATGATGGAACGGGAAATTCTGCTCCGAATCAATGCCAGTCAACGAAGATTAAATCGTACCTCATTTTCAGTGGTTAGTATGAACGATATTGAAGCCTTCAGAAGAAAGGGACAAATCCACATCCAGTCAAAATTAAGACGAAATCAGTGTGTACTTGGAAATGAGGATTATTCTGATCTTTGCAAAATTGATAATGCAAAGAAACAACCCGCAAATACAACTCACGTTTCAGTTGGCACTTACATCGTTTTAATTTTGATAAATTAGGTTATCAATGGAAATCATAAGGCAATTAGCCACACATGCCCCGAAACGAATTTAATTACGAAGTCGGTTTCGTTCGGGAAAGCGAAATTATTGACATTTATACTAGCAGGTCTTGTTATTGTATAGTCCTAAATAATTGAGCTATATTTTAACCGTCAAAGTGATATTCCAAATGCACCATTTGTATTATATTACTTAAACCAAAAGAAAACTTGCACTAAAAATTGCCATAGTTCGTAACTATTCATTAAAAATCAATTTGTTAAAAGTCCATAAACTTTTGTATATGCGTATATTTTATACTAGTCAATATGCTAAATTAATTGGCGATGTCCAGTTATTTGCCATCCAAAAATTTGCCCAGGAAATCCTTTGGTTTCTTGCGTTCTGTTTCATTCATTATGTGCATAACATGAACATCTGAACGAAATATATTAGATGTTTCGATTAAATCATTTTGACCCTGATAATAAACAATGAAAACAATTAATTACTTTGTGTATAAGTAGATCAATAATACGAAGATCTGAAACGTGCCTGTTCTTTGCGAATTCTTCTCGTATCTTAATTTTGAATTGTTTTTCTGTTCCAGTAATCATTTCACAGCGTAGTTCTTTTATCATGAAAGGTATCTGGCGAATCCATGCTTTGTAAAGTGTTACAACGCGCAATCGTGACTCTGCATGGGTTCTTGATAAAATAGGTCGTACGGCTTTCGTATAACTCATTGAAAATTGCTATAAGAAATAACAGGCATAGTTTGTAACACAAACACCATAATTTAACCAAAACGACAGGTTTTGTAAGATTTTAGAAAACGATTTACGAATAAAATTGATTTCATATACACTAAAAAATATTGTTTTTAATGTCAGTAAAGGTTTGTATTAAGACACTTCTAAGCCAGAATATAGCGCAATTACATTTTCTTCAATTATCATGGTAAAAATTTAATAGTGTCTGATTGTGCGAGTAGGAACAAATCTTTCAATCACATTTGGAAGCTTGAGATAAGCACCAACCATATTTTATTAAATCAGTCGCAATAACGGTATTTTACTCGTCAGATTCAAAAGGATTTTTGTTTATCTCAAAATAACAAACTTTATTCAAAGAATGGTAAAATGATTTTTTAATTGTGATAGATTCAAGTACGAATTTTTCGTACATTTATGTGGTTACCACACGTGTCTCTATGGATTGACCCGTAGTAATAAGGTAAATATAGAATTTTTTTAGAAAGATGAACGTCCCAATATCTAACAGAATAGTTAAACCTGGCTACTGATGAGTTATACTATAAAAACTTAACTTTAGTTTAGTAGATTAATGGCATTTGCTCCTTAACGACATGTTTAGACTATGCTATATATATATATATATATATATATATATATATATATATATATATATATATATATATATATCTTTATTTTGTCCATTGCCTTCAAATATTACTCAGCGTATTTCTAATTAGGAAGAAAAAACACATTAATAAGAAAGTGGATAAAGGCCATTTATTTCTAGATTACTAAACATCGCTCTACAATCTTTCATTTATATACATTCTGGGTTTACAATTGATTACGATAGTGGCAACAAATCTGACTCTCTTTTACTTTTATTTCTTGTTTGGACTGATAAGTAAGTGTGTATGCGTTTGTGTTTGTGTGTGTGCGTGTTTGCATGTAAAGGTCATTCTCGCAGTATTGCAAAGTGATGTCTGAGATCTTGTCATTATTGTATTGATGGCTTGAGAATTAACCATCTGTGCGCATTGTTCGCTGTTACGTGTACGAGTGCTATTTTCCGATTGTAGTGTTAAGTTTCACATTGTTGCGCAAATTTGTTTTTTTCACTCTGTAACACTTAGTAGCAAATTCTCATGTATGTGAGGTAACACATATATCGGACGTACGAAGAAGCAATTGATAAACAGAATCCAGCAACATTTACCACAGAAATTGGTTAACAAAGACTTGGCACCGTCAGGAAAATCAGCTATTTCCGATCACATATTGGAAAGGGGCACCCAGTCAATTTGACCAAATTCTCAATTCTACATAAAGCAAAATCAGAAAAATTATTATTTATTTATGAAACCCTTAATATAAAACAACAAGCATCAACATGATATTCTAATCGACTGGCCACGAATAACAAAATTCAACAACAATTTACTAGTATCCAGGCAAGACCGAACACGCCCTCAACTAGACTAGATTGGCAACAAACTGAAGAAGAAAAACAGATGCACATACGGTGACAGAAATTTCTAAACAATATGAGCGCTCAACACTGCAATACGCACTTGCCCTGTTACCAAGTGAAGAACAAATATTTGCGCAACAAAGTGAAACGAAACACTACACTCGGAAAAATAGAACTCGTGCACGTAACAGCGAGCAATGAGCACAGATGGTTTATTCTCAAGCCACCAATACAATAATGGCCAGATCTCACACATCACTTTGCAATACAGCGAGAATGACCTTTACATGCAAACAGGCACACACACAAACAAAAACGCATACACTTACTTACTTTACTTACTTTACTGCGGCTGACTCCTTTTGGAGGATAAGCCGGCTCCACATTTCATGGAGTTTCTTGGGAATTTGGTACAAGTGGTGTCTCCTCACCACTCGGCACAAATGAACATTATTTATATACAAATTGAAAAGGGAGACAAAACAGAAAAATATCAACAGGAATTAAATGAGAAATAATGGAACAACAAATTTATCGGAAGTGGCACCTCCAGTTCAGGCTTAATGCCAGAAGAGATTGGCTTTTTCTCACTTTCCTCTCATGTATCTACAAATGAACATTATTTATATACAAATTGAAAAGGAAAACGAAACGCATACACACTTACCAATCAGCCAAAACAAGAAATAGAATTAAAAGAGAGTCAGATTTGTTGCCACCAGCTTAATCAATTTAAAACCAAGAATGTATATAAATGAAAGATTGTAGAGCGATGTTTAGTAATCTCGAAATAAATGGCCTTTATCAACAAGGTGAAACGATATATATATATATATATATATATATATATATATATATATATATATATATATCGATGTATTTGTTTACTAACTTGATTATCGTAATTGGTATCACCGCCCGCGCAACCAATATTCATTTAATTATATAAAAACTTCAATGTTTCTGAGCAACATTTGCTAAAGCTATCTGTATTGTCCGATTTTTTTTATTATACGTACGAAAAAGAACTAAATTACAACCGACTAAAAATTTAAATATGCATTTGTGTAATTTAGAACGGGCTAGCTTCCTTTTTTTAATTTCAACCTAACGATCACTCACATCCATTTAAAATTATAAATCAATTTTTTGACTACACAACATTTTTGGTCGATTTACAGCATTTTATTAATGAAGCCATTGAAGTATAAAGTTCTACTACAATCCTTTATTCTGTCTTATAGTTCCCATTTCTCCTATTTAGGGTTCTTTTGAACATTTTATCTAATCGGTAGTCATATAATGTTTTAACCTGACGAGTGCACGAGCCTAAGTCAGTAATACTGAAAAAGTAATTTAGAAAAATTCTGGTACTTAAGGAGTATAAATCGTGATGCTTCAATCAATATTGCCTAAAGCGGCAATCATCTTCCATGTTAGCATGATCTACCCCAGATTAATGAAACGTAAGATTGACGACTCTTCACTCTTCATACTTGAACAGTAATATCCACCACAGACCATCATCTATCGTTACTTTTACTCTACTGATTCGTTGGAAAAGTTTTGATTTATCAATCATATGGTACTACACCAAAATAAGCATCATATACGCAACACAATAACTTCCATTTATTGATATTTATATGTGTATTTAGGCTTGCAGATGTGATCTTAGTAAAGATAATTTCTTGCTAGCTGCAGTCGCGCTCCAATGATGACCAAGGAAGGTCGTAACCCGTAAGTGCATGTGACTAACTTTTTTTTTGCTATTTTGCGCAACCGGTTGGATACAATTGGATTGATGTTTATCTTAAACACGTAAAATTGCTCTGAAGAGATCTTATCATTATCCGCGCAGGAACGTAAAATTTAGCAATACTATGGTAGAATAGCCACCCTATTGCAAGTCAAATCTCCAGTTCGTTTATTACCTGATCTGCGTTTGGCCGAAGCAGTTAGTTTACCAGTAGTTTTCTCACTTCAACAAAATATTTCGACTGTCTTCTTAATTTGGTCCATTCTCACCAGTTTTATAAAACAAACTAATGAAGCAAGCGCGATATTTCCTCTGACCATATTATTTATATTTCAGACTAATCTTTCACTAGATAGCTTTAAAATACAAAATAAGGACCGTTTTAAAGCAGTCCTTACACTAAACACCATACTCCTTTATCAAAAAGAAAAGATTGAAACCTTGGAAACGTCATAAGTGTATGAAATCCCATGCAATTATTGTAGTCTCATGTATGGTTGTCAGACCATGCGCCCAATCTAGATTAGAAGTGAACAAAAACCTGCATGTAAGTACGGACATATTACTAAATATGATCTTGTTCGTCATGCAGTGGAAACTGGACACTATTAACTGGGATCATTGCAAACGCATAGCAATATGTAGTAGTAATAGGGTTACGAGATTGATAAGAGAATCTATCGAAATTAAATCTAGATATAATATAATGAATGAAACAGCTTTTGACTAACACCGCTTTCATTGTTCCAGTAGTTTTCTTTTCTTGTGATATTTCGGCTAAACTTATCGATAGCCTTCATCAGTCGCAATATACCTCACAAGTTTGACAAACGAAACTAATGAAGCAATATCGGCTCCTATTGATGAGTCGCCAGTAAGCACGAAACGAATGTGCATGAGATTATACTTTCCGTTCATGCTGCCTTTGGTTTATCCTTCTGGTCACAACTGAACTAATTTGTTACTAGGTTCGCAACACCTAATACATACTTTCATATATATTAGCTCTCCGCAACAAATAGTATTTAGTACGTCGAATTTTTCCGTTCCTAAATTTTGAACATGATAAATGGCTCCTGACAATTAGTCAGCGAGGACCTAAACCAAATTGAATGAATTCACTTGCTTAAAAAACTTTCCAGATTGCCAAACCTTCAATCGGTAATCTTCCATGCCTCAGCGGCATAACGGAGGAACATAAGTACACTAGACTTAAGGATCCTGGACTTTGTGCTTTGTGACATAGATGGAAAAGCCGTAGAGATTTTCATAATTGACCAAAAGTAATTCCAACCCGGCTAATACGAGCAGGAGTAACAGCAAAGCCGAGTCGTTAGGATTCATTAAAGAAACCAGGTAGACGATTTTGTTGTAGTATTATAACGTCCACTACAATCTTAAGCTCCTAATCAACCTCGGCCATGATAATAGTTATCGAGGTATTTCGTTTTAGACGATATCGAATGGGTAGATCTTGATCACAATTATTGGCTTCTAGTTTGTTTGGTTACTAAAAAAGGACGCCGTCAGTACATTGAGGATAGCAAGCTGACAACCATTATATATCTTTACTCCTGGTAGTGTACAACAGACCTCAGCACTTACTACATGTAAAGCAATGTTGAAACGGTAATTCATCTTTATTGAATTCCGAGGTCAATCGCAGACTGTAAATAAAGACAGCAAAGAATTCGAAAACAGGTCGATGAGTCAGTATAAAAGACTTTAAATAGCTGAACAATTAAATCCGGGAAGCTGTCCAATGCATCGTATGCGCCATCAAGTTGAAAGTGATAGAGTAATACAAAAAAAGAAATTATGGGAGGTCGCATATAACAGTGGCATATCTCGAGAGTGCGAAGGAGAGCAATAATTTGTTACGTGCATCACAAGACAATGGTTAGGCTGACAATAGGAAATCACCATAGCTGAATTAGTTATGCGAAAATTGTAGAGGTTGACGCCATTGGCACAGCTACTTATAGGCAATATTTATCTGCCACAGATTCGTAATTAAAACATTCTTGAACTTGCCCAGCTTGTAAATCATCGCCAATCACTAAGATGTTCTAACGCCGTTAAGGGTCAGAAATTATATCTAACTAATTTTCAAATATTTGATCCTTATCATAAGCAGAGTGATAAAAAGTTGTTTCGTATGCATTCACTACACCAAGGTACAGATAGCCTTTGCGGAAACTAGCTTAAACCCAATCACTTATGGCCTTGTGGTCAGAAAAAACCTTTTAAGCAATATTGGATGGAAAGTTCGCCAGGCTATTTTTGAGTAGGGAAGAAATAATGGTCATGTCTTTACGCGAATTTGGTCCGAATGACGCACAGTGGAGTACTTAAGTAGTTCGTATCTTAGAGACAAACAATGTGATCACCAAATTTTTGCAGGCCCTGATAATTTGCTTCCTGGATTATGTAAGGGTGGTGGCGATATAATTTCAGACGTTGACTAAACGTTTTCGTACTATATGGAATGAGGAAACCGTTCCACTTGATCGGAATGAGTCGACCATTATTCCTATCTTGAAAAAAGGCAAAAGTATATTGTGTGATAACCATCGTGATATAAGCTTGACTCCAGTCGTGTAAAGGTTATTTGATTCGATTATCTTACGTTGCCTTAGAGCTTCACGCTCATCACACACTAGAGAAGAACAGGCTGGATTCTGCTCAGGACGAAGTTGTATAGATAATATTTTTACGTTAAGGCAAGTGCTTGAACAGAGACATTTATATTACTGTCCCACAATAGCCGTCTATCTCGACCTCAAGGGTGCATTTGACCCAGTGGATCGCAATTTTTTATTCCATATTTTGTCGAAAAGTGAAGTGCTCACAAAATTTGTTAATATTATACGCGCTCTCTACACAAAGACTTCTGGTCTCGATAAAGTCTACATCGAATTAACGCACAACTTTACAATCAGCAGTGGTGTTCGTCCAGGTTGTCCACTCCCCCTTTTTGTTAAATTTTATAACCGATGCTATTATGAGCAACACGATATCGTACTATTATTCAAAAATCGAGATGCTGCTCAGGCCACCATGAATAGATTACAGGATCAACCACCACTCACTCAAACGCTGTGACTCCAGAATGAATATTTAGACATAGTTGACAGATTTACATATCTTGGGAGCTCATTCAATAACTTATGTGAGAATGAAAATCACGAAAGCTAGAGTAGCTTTCTCGAACCTTGGCCATTTATGGAGGAACACGAGTGTTTCACTCTGCCTTAAAGGTCATTTTTACAATTCATTTGCAAGCGCAGCTTTACTATACGCTAGTGAAACTTAACCTCTTATACTTGATGATTTCAGACGCTTACAAACATTGGACCATCATTGTTTGAGAAGTATAGCACATGTTGCTTATCAACAACGAATAACCAACGTTGACATCCGTAGACATATTTGTGGATCTGCCAATAAGTGCTCCTCGTGCATAGAAATCGTGCAGCCGACATTTCCAGTCAAGTTCAATGTATGCAAGACGACCTGAGGTGAGGGCCGTAAATCTTATTTTGCTTTTCATATATATGCAATGCGGTTTGATCCTCGCTAGTCAGTTTGCCGTCGTACTCTAATGATGATCATGGAAGGTCAAAACGCGTCAGTGCGTTGCGACTGGCGGTTGTTCTGTTATGTTGTTCGACGACTGGTTAAATACAATGGGATTGGTGTTTACTTCAAGCTCGCAAACTTGATTTAAAGAATTGCTACCACTACCCGCGCAATCAATTATTGTTTAAATGCATGACACAGATTTACCTAGTTATACTTAAGTAATCTTTCTATAAGTATAAATGAAACAGTTTAAACTAAATTTACTACTTGACTTAATGATTTTCAAAATGATTGTGGGGTGTTCCTTCTGTTAAAATAGTCTGCCGAAAGCTGTAATCATATAGTCGGAGTCAAATTGATGACAGTGTATGCAAACACCTTGTTGGGTACAACAAGGGACAGGTAATCATTTTACGCTGATTGCCTTAATCTTCAGCAGATGTCTCTCAACTAACACACCACACCCAGAATGGTTTGTCATTTATCCTCATATACCAAAAAACAAGATTTCCTGGATATCATTATTTAATGACCTTCATCCCATCTTAATTATTCCGGTGTTCACCAAAATTCTCGACAGGATTCTTTACAAAGTAGCATACCCTCTCATATTATAAAGGAATAGTTTGTTCCTACGGGATGATCAACATGGTTTTCTAAATGCTCGCTTTCCTTCCATCAATTTAGTAGGTGGTCTTAATAACTGCTATAACTCCAATTCCAAGGTCTTCGACATTGTTTCATTCTTGGAAATAAAATCCGCCTTATTTAATAACTGCAACTGTGTTGGTCTTCAAGCTTATCAGTTTTTTCCTCCGAAACTGTAAAAGTCGCGAATGGTCATTTGAGATCAGTTTCTATCCAACCTGAAGGACTACGGGGCTCAGTACTTGTTATTATGCTTTTCATCCTAGCATAAATTCTGTTTGTGGTTAAATTAGCTGACGATATAATAACAGTATTTAGTAGTCAAACCGGTCCCAGCTCATTCGTATTCCCAAATGCTCAGCTGCTCTTTTCGCGGAGAGCTCACGTTTATCGTGATCGGTCTTAAACTCACTCTAGATAAAAATCTAGAAATAATAACACTTGGTTTCGACCTTATACTTCCTTAATTGGATGCAATCTTTTCCCTAGATACTAAGATTACTGACACAGTCAAGTACATAGGCATCGCATTTTATAAGTCACTGCACTCCACATTTAGCCATGTAAAACCAAAATTCATCAAATGCACCTGTTTGATCTGCTTCAAGGTACAAAACTATCCTATTTGATTTACTATATTCAAAGCTTACGTCATGTCCCTCATATTTTATGGCAGTGAATTTTACTTCCACCAAAATTTGACTTCATGTTTCCATAAGCCGATTGCATCTCGATTTTTGAAGCGTCTTCCCTTAATTTCATAACTATCGAGCATGTCTCCTCCCTGCAAACCACGTTCTCATGGTTCAGTTGCAACATAAGTTGTCTTCTTTGTTTATAACATCTCAACCCGCATGTACCAAATTCCGAAGAAACTCCATGAAATATATCAATGGAGCCGGCTTATCCTCCAAAAGGAGTCAGCCGCAGTAAAGTAACCCGCATGTCGTTGTCAAATTTCTATCACCCTCATCATTCCTACGACACACTTTTTTCTCCTCAGTTGAATCCATCCATACACCCAACATCTTCACTAGTCGACCCTGATCCAAAAGCCAGAAGTTTTCAACATACTACATGCGGAGACGTCACCTCAATCTAACCACACGTTTAAGGCGGTTAAAATGCATTTGGTTAATAAATAACTAAGCGTCAACACTAACCAAAATCCCAACTTGGTCTTATCGCAACAGTAATACACGCTGCTGGTGATATGAATATCATTCATTCCTACACCGGCATTTTTGTTAGTTGCCTTTTTTCAGTTTGACTCTACCATAGACACTAATCTAGTGACTACTAAGTATTACCAACGGTCATCCGCGAAACTACTGCTCACAATAGTCTCATGGTTGATACCAATTATTTTACAAACGGGTTTTGCTTTATTTTATGTCCTCAACTGGATTTTCAGCAGAATACGATGACGAGATTTTCCTGTTCGTCGTTTTAACTTATTTATCTGCAGAGGAAGATATTTCTTCCAACATAAAAGCATTACTTTTGTCAGTACACTGTTTACACGTTGTGTTACTATGCAAACGTAGTACTAAGCAATGACATTTCTATAAACAATGTTTAATTATTTCAGTAAACAAATAATGATGTTACCTATGCAAGAATTGTTTATTAGTGAAATTTTAGTTGTTTGTTCTGTGTGATGGACGCAAAATGGTCTCTGTTAACTTGTAACAACCTTCTGGTTTTATCATTACTATTTTGATTTTAGTAATAAATTTATGTTACAACGAAATCAGATTATTTATTTGCGTGTATTATTTGCTGTGATTAACATGGAGTTGTTTCAAATTAGATGATCATACCGCATATATGGATTGTCCGGGCCTGGCATCTCAGAGGCTCTCTTATGGTAGTGACCAAAGGGCCTCTACATATCTTCGTTTTTTTAAACAAAAACATTGTGTTCCTAGCTCGGCAGCATTGCATAAGTAAGGCCCGCTAGACGCACACAGCTGAACTTAAACCCTACAGAGGGAATCAATAACCAGAATCTTCATGATATTTCATTTTAAACGAGTTCATGGTAGTCACTACGATCTTTATTTGTCCGCACAAAGCACCGTAATAAAACTGCTTGAGAGCATTTATCAGTCTCATCACGTACCAATCTATCATTTATCAATGTATATATATATATATATATATATATATATATATATATATATATATATATATATATATATATATATATATATATATATATATAAACAATAGCAAGTTATTATCTCACTTATCGAAATATAATCCTATTTTTGTATGATATTGAAATTTTAAACTGCCCTACTAGATCGCCCCTATTAGCAAACAAACAGTTGTTTTCATTACTATATATTATTATAAATATAATTTGAATGAAAAATCAATTACCAAAAGAAAAAACGACACAAATGAATTTTTTAAATATTAAAAAATTAGCAGAATTTTGATACAAACATTTCTCCTAAAGCAGTTTGCTAAAGTGAGATTAATTTGTTGAAAATAATTCTACATATTTTAATAATAGTACAAGAGATTCTAGTTGTCGTTAATATAATCTGGAAAAACCAAAACGTATTAAATTTATCTTACGCTCGACACAATTATATTTAAAAGTTTAAAACGCAAGTGTAAAGGCTCAATAACAATTCGCCGACATATTGCTCGAGTAAAATTAAAATTCAATTTACGTGGCACCAATTAAAAACAAGCAAAAATTGACGTTAACCAATGGCGTTCGAGCTTTTGATTTTAGGCTAATAAAGCACGGTAGATTTACCATCCTAGTCAGTTTTCGAGTTTGCATTCTTCACTAAATAACTTCTTTTACATTTGCCGGAATTTACTCACAACTTCATCGTCACCAAGATCTCACACAATATAATAGGCCTTGGTTTCCTTTTGAAATTTCGGCTAATTGTTTAACAAAAATGTATCGACCCCTCCACCGGACTTGAGCATAGTTTTTGGACATTTGCCTCAGAGTGTTTGGAGTTACAGGTCATTTAGCCAACATAATTCAGCAGATATATCAGCAGCTCTTTTAGAACACAAGTTCCTTTTTGATCTTAGCATATCAAGGCTACGAGTCTCCAACATGATGCACCATGTCGTCACAGAAGGACAACCTATTGCACTCAAGAATCGACCACTAGCCCATGCTTAACTGAAAGCTGCCAAAGAGGAATTTTCAAGATTGCTGGAAGAGAGAATCATCAGACCATCGAAAAGTTCATGGGTGTCACCACTGCATTTAGTCTCCAAATCAAACGGATCGTAAGGAGCTTGCGGAGATTACGGCAAGTTAAATTCAGTGACAAAATCTAACACATATCCTATTTCCAATATTAACACCTTTCTTGAAAAACTCAACGGCAAAAATTTTTTCTCAGTGCTTGACCTCAGACAAGCCTATCATCACATCCCGGTAGCACCAGAGGATATTGAAAAGAGTACAGTCATCACTCCATTTGGCCTTTTAGAATATCTTTATATGCCTTTTGAACTTAAGTGTGCTTCACAGGCATTTCAAAGATTCATAGACAACATATTTCTCGACGACGCCGCTTACTGTATGTCAATCTCAATTACATAATAGTGTTTAGTCTAGACTTAGAATCTCATGCCAAGCATTTACGAAATGTCCACTCACTCTTATCCAACCACGAACTCAAGTTCAATTGAGACAAGACGCAGATTGCAACTACATCCCTGGACTTCCTTGGGCATTGTATCACGCCAAACTGTATTCAACCTTTGTCGTGAAAGGCGAAATCAATCAGGAATATCAAGTCACCACTTTATTTTGCCTCACGAGGTATGACCAGCCACTACGGCTAACAATTTGTGTAGCAATTCCTTGTGGTTATTTGGCATCATATCATTGTTGAAGCAACCAACAAGCATACTTCAACTCAGCATTTACTGTATATTTTTTGTGTCTATGAGAAGAAAAGTAACCAGTTGTTAACTTGGTTCTTATCAAGCCTCGCTGAGAGAAATGTTTTTCTTTTTTCAGAAAATAAAGCGATGTAACGGCTCAAGAACAATTGGCAGACATAATGAGTAAATGAAATTAAAATTAAATTTACGCGATACAAATTAAAAACAAGCGAAATTTGACGTTAACCAATGGCGTGCGAGTATTCGATTAAAGGATATTTAAGCACGGCGAATTTACCATGCCAGTCAGTTGTCGCATTCTGAGAAAAAGAAAAGAAAAGGAAAACATTCCTCTCGGCCAAGTTTGATTAGTAGGTAGAGTTCGAACCCAGTTAAGAGACTGGTTATAATTCTGCCCATAGCTAACCAAACGGAATAATAATGCTTGGCTATTGCACACTTGTTGATTTCTTCTACAAATATATGAACATCATAATGTACTACTCACGTAGAAATAAAACCATTAGGGACGTCGTCTGCAGATATGGTACCAAGAGGTAAGCCACAAGCCAACGGAGAAATGTATAAATCATAATTAAATTGTAGGTAAAACCTTCAACCAGTTTCACATATAGTATTTTGATGTGCAGTATGGCTAGGCGTGATGTATTTGTGAAATTTTTTAACATAGAATGAATGAGTCGGGTGATCTTTTTTTCTGACAAATAGCAAACTCGGGCATCTATTGCTTAGCGTTCTTCTTGAGTCATTAACCCCAGAAACTATCTGTAAGACGTTTAACAGTCGCTTTACTCCCTGGGTGAGAAATTGAGTTGATGGAGTCGAAAATTCTTCTCTGAAGGCTGGTTGACAGAACTGGATAGTTGAGCTGCGTACACATGAAGTAAACAATAGGTAAACCCTCCCAGAGTTGGCATACGACTTGGTTTGGTGACGAGCTACTAAGAGTCACGGAGTTGACTAAGAATGGCAAAGGCGAAGTAGATTGTAGTGAGACGTCTGGTCTGTAAATATCGTCTGTAGTAATATTTTGTTTGCCATTAACACAAAAGATGTCGAGTTGCCATTCATGCAGACGTGATATCTTTCTTTAAAAAAACTGGCAGGGTGTTTTGCTGCAGAATTCAGCTTGTGATAATCTCCACAGGCTCTGTATGCAGATCACAAACTATGTTGACGCCCATGAACTTTTTGATGGTCTGATGACTACCTCTTCCAATGGTCTTAAAAAATCCTCTTGGGCAGCTTTCAGATTAGCAGATAGGAAACGGTCGCTTTTTGAGTGCGATAGGTTGTCCCGTTGTGAAAATATGGCGCATTGTGTTGGAGAGTCGTAGTTCTGACTTGCTGAATTCAAAAAAAGACTTGCGTTTTCGAAGAGCTCTTGTTGTATCTGTTAAATAATGCACTGGGGTTGGCTGAATGACCTTTAACTCCAAACGTTCGGAGGCAATTTTTCAAAAAACTTTGCTTAATTCTAATGGAGGGGTCAATGATATTTTGATTAGTAAGATCAACAATAACACAATAATTCAACAGGAATTTCCTTGGCGATGATGAAATTGCAAGAAAATTTACGTCGTAAACGTATATTGAGAGCGCAATGTCGGCAACCAGAAGTAGGAATGGGCTCCCCCTTAGCTTTTGCGAGTAGAATATCTATAGATACATCCGGTTTGGAATCACCCTTGGGAACTGAAACTGCTGCAAATCTGTCTACGTTGATTTCTAGCACAGTGCTGAAATGTAGAAGATGCAGAAGTTAATTGGGTTGCTTGGTCGTAACATATAGGGAAATGGGCTGGTCATTGCAAATTAAATTATCGGTTTTTCTGTCTATGTGGAATATACTGCGTGGACGAAAATAGTCAATATAAACTGCAGCTATAGGCGTTTGAATGTTTGTGCGAGAAGTACAAAATCTGTTGTCTTATTGTTGATTGTAGTCATCTATGGAACAGTTAAGCAATTTCGACAATTATATAAATACTTTTGGTGATTAAAACACCAATTGTTTGTAGAATCTCGACTGAATGATTGAGGTGGTCTCGATTGTCGTTTATACCGATTTAGACGGTGTATATCCGCGTTTTTATTAGCAATTGTCATGTGTATGACGATTTTTTCAAGGATTTTACTCAAATCTGAAAAAGATCTCTCCAAATTGGCTAGTCTATGTCATCAGATGCGAGACCGGTGAATGGACACTGAACTAACCCAGAATTGAGAATACTCATATTTGGAATTGACTTACAGGACATTAAAAGACATAAAGTGACATATATATATATATATATATATATATATATATATATATATATATATATATATATATATATACAACTAATTTGAAACATAAGTGCCATGTAAATATTACAAATTATTAACTAAGCGCTTATCTAAAATCTACTTCCATCTTTTGAATATAAATTGAACGCAGAATGTGTTACAAAAGCACGAAGATGATAAAAGTTGAGCGATTTAACCATAGAAGACATTGACTAAAAATTTTTCATAAATAAGATTGAAAGGACAGGACGATCCGAAATTGAAATCCTTGGTATTAGATGTGCTAACGTCGATTTTAAAATACAATTCAAATTACAAACAGAAGCCCAATTTATTCGGGTTCAATTCTTGCGCAGAGATTTTTATTATCTAAAAAATTTTACCAGTAGTTCCGCTCTATGAATCAAGGCGCGGTCGCCAATTTGTTTATGCCCCGACTGAATGTAAGTGCCGTGCTACGCAAAAAAGAATAAAAACGAATTTTTAGAGAACATTTAGTGTAGGTGACTCTTAACAGGTCCAGAAAAGCGTTTACCGGCGAATACCATGGAGGTTTACATACGTTTCAATGGCGATAGTGTCTAAAAGTCCTTCTTTATTTTTGCCTTGTTTTCCAGTTCGTTGGCAGGTGTTCTTAAGTGTAGATGCACTAAAATTAAAATAATTGTCGAATTTGTATGTATGAGTTGCTGTTCGAATGCCTAGTATTGGCTTGATAAAGATCTGCGGCAACACCGATGTGGCTGGCACACGTAGAAATACGATCTTGAGTTGATCGATTAAATATGATTGTTGTGTAGCAACAAGAAGATTGGCGTGACTGAAGACTAGGCGACGAGCTAACACAATGAGGTAAACTTAAGTCCAAAAGTCGGCGTAGGTAGACAATCAAGTGTAAAAAGTGGCAGCTATCACACTAGCGAGCAGAGCAGAAGAGTGTTGTGTTTGATGCCAAATAAATATATTATTATTATTATTATTATTATTATTATTATTATTATTATTATTATTATATATTTATTGTAATTGAATCGTGCTTATATATATATATATATATATATATATATATATATATATATATATGTATATATGCGAAGTCGCACATCATTGGTCAACGTCAATTTCACGCGTTTAATTTGCTTCAGATTATTGAAATTTGAATTTGAATTTTGGCTGTGTGTCAGCGAATTAATATGAGCCGCTACAGTTAAAGCGGCACTTACAAAATATTTTATTACGTCCGTCTATTGGAACCTACAGCATTCAAATCTATCTTCATAATTAAATTATTTTAGTTATTTTGGCCATCTTTTGGAGATTACTTCGAGCTGAGACACGAAGTAGAGCCCAAGAAGATTTGAAACTAATAAATTACTCAAACGAAATAATTAGACGATGGTAAGTTTTAAGTATACATTTTTTCTAATTCCGTTATTGAGTAGATTTTATTTTCTTAAAATTTCTTCTAGTATTATGTTTTTTGATTATATGTTTTTATGCTTAGATTTATATATTACATTTTTACAATGCGATATAATATTTTAATAACTTTTCTGTTAATGGTCGCGATCATAAAAATAATAAATTTCTTGCGTAGATGGTTCACAAAATGGAAACATTTAAACACAGACATTCTAAAGTAATACTTATACGATTATAAGTGATGACACGTAGATGAAGGTATTTCCTCGGAAAAATATTTAACTTTTGTAGAATAAATTGCTACTTCTACAAAAATAATAACGTTCACATTTCTGTAGAGGCCCTTTTGTTACTACCATTGGAGAGCCACTGGATTTTATTTTCTATTCTTTTCCATTCTATTCAATTCGGTTCTATTTAAATGTTTTTATTTATTTCACACATTATTATAATGTGAAACGCTAAAAATATGATTGTTTTGAATCCAAAGAAGGATTTATGTTTTATCTTATTCCAAAAAAATTCCGATTTGGTCTTACAAATTAAATACTTTCTACTAAATTAGTACAAACGCACAACATATTCCAGACCTGTGACCGCTCAGTTTCATGTCTCTGTCTATATAAACACGATCCTTTTCATATTGAAAAGCACATGCATCAGTTTGACATACACTAAGCATTTGAAAATCCGCAGATGATTCCAAAAATTTAGATATTCTTCGATCACAACTATACAAGATATTCTGGGATACCAGATTATTGGTTACAATTATACGAGTAGAATCCCCTATTGCAGAAAAATTAAATTCTTTATTCTTTTCAGCAACTTCTCTTATGCTAATTTTCCTATGTCCTTCGGTCAACTGCTTTGTATCCTCATATTTAATGAAGTCACACATTATATCAAATTATGATTCCTTGCATACCATTTATGACAACCAAGTGCAAATGTTCACCTTTTCAGTGATTGCTACATTATACCTTTAGGATAAACTTTATTGACAGAGAGCCCGATCAATTTACATGTGATGAATTTTAGATACATCAAGTAATATCAATGAGAATAAATATTTGTTGTTAATTGTCTAAATTTCTATAGAGCATCAGCGCTGAAGGATTAATTTACAGGATATCATACATGTTTGTACTAGAAAAATTAAAGGCATGCCTTTAGTAACAAAATTTCAAGAAGAATATGTAAAACTTCCCGGCCTTTAGAAAATGCCGTACGACGTCACAAAGTCAGTTCGGTGCGTAAATGACTGAGAATAAGTACTGTAAGGGGCCACTATATGGGCCGTACTTGCGTTCTCCGGCAAATGCCGAGAAAGTTAATTAATGCAGCAGTGCCTAGAAATACTCCTAGACACTTAAAACCGGCTCTGGTTGACTGGCTATTGTTCCTTCTGTTGTGGCTTTGACATCAGTGGCAAGAGACTGTGTGATGTCTGAGTTTTGTCTCGTTGAACACTGACTGGAATGGTAAATTCACTGTGCTTATATAGCCTGAAAACGAAAGTTCGCACGCCATTGGTTAACGGCAAATTTCGATTATTTTAATAGATGTGCGTATATTAAATTTGATGTTGATTTACGAAATATGTCGGCAAATTGTTCTTGAGCCGTTACAAATGAATAATAAAATAAAATATTCAAGAGCTAATTTTGACAATTTAAACATAGGAAATTCCAAAAAATATTATATGTTCTTTAAAAAAATTTTGTTTATGACACCAGTGGTAAGTTCAGATTTTCAATAATAAAAATTAATTAATTCTTACATAGGGAGTTAATTGAACTTGTAGAGGTCCTTTGGTCACTACCATAAGAGAGCCTCTGAGATGCCAGGCCTGGAAAATCCATATATGCGTGGTGATCATCTAATTTGGATCACATAAATTCCTCTTAACTATTTTTAAAACTAAATTCCTTAAGTCTTCTTGCTAATTGCTCTGCATCCTCAATGTTTGATAAACCAGCCATATTATTAGGATATGATTTATTGCAATTTATATTTTATAATAAGTATGCTCACCAAAATACGCTGATATGCACAGATGAGAGAACGATACAGTGGTGACCTTGAAAACAAATATCCATGCCAATTACCTGAAGCAAATTTGAGATCCTTCCCAATAATGTGTATTGAGAACGATAGATAGAATAGAATAGAATATCTTTATTTGGATTCAAACCACACATGTTCCATCAAATAATAAAATTGGAAAATGTACAATATAAAAAAGGTATCACATCATAGATAGATAAGTATATCTCACTAGTTGTACTGTACAATATATCAATATCAGAAAGTTCGGCTGTAAGGAATAATAGATACATCATCAAAATAGGAAAATTAAGGTATAATTCGAATGTAACATTATGCAAAAAAATGAGAACCATGACTAGCAATTGATTGTATGTATTGTTGACTAACATGATGATATAATGCATAACATTTCAATTTTAATAATACAAAACTTGGAAATAAAAATCTCAAGAAATTCTGTTTCCGATAACAATTATCCTTGTCTTTTATTCAACCATGAGAAAGTATTATCATAATCAAAATAAAAAATATCAGCAGGATTGTAGACGTTTTCTAGTTCAGAAGATAAAAATTTAAAAGACATCTTAGATGGAGGTATTTCTCTAAGCCCCTTTGGCAATTAGTTATAAATTTTGTATATTTTCGAAAAAGAGTATAATTTGCTCGCAACATTCCCCACCAAAGGAGGAGATATTGCAAAATATCCAGATCTAGTTCCAACTTAATTACTCTTTCTTATTGGCTTCATACAGGCACCAGTCTACTGGTTCAAATGGAAAACTTTTATGCAATAGCACATCCTCCGAAACCAAAACGTTTGCAGTGATACAAACTGTAATCTAGAGGCGTATATAGTGCAGGAGATAGGACTAATTTGTTTCACAACTTTTCTTTGTACAGCTTCTATCTTATTGGACAAACCCTTTTTTAATGGATTCCAAGTAGCGACAGCATATTCTAGTATAGTTCTAATCCATATTATATACATTTTAGGTTTTATGTCATTCGATAAGATATTTCGATTTATTAGTGCCCAACTTTTCTTGGCACTGCCTACTATACTTTCAATATGTCTCGCAGCAGAAGCTGTACATTGAATAGTTATGCCTAAATCCTTAATTTCTTGCATAAGTTTAATCTCAAACACATCATTAATCACAGCATCATGAAAATAAACATAATGAAAGTTTGTTCTGTTGCCTATTTTTAAAGCTCTCGTCTTTTTATTGTTTATTCTCAGCCCTAGTGTAATCAAATATCTACTCAATTCATAAAAATTTAATGTCACATTATTTTTGGAGAATTCGACATTCTTTGGATCAATTGGGAAGATTATTTTTAAATCATCAGCGAATTTGCAAACTCGACCGTTCAGGATCTTAGTTTCCAAATGTACAAATACGATTTTAAATAAAATTGGCCCCAAACTTGATCCCTGTGGAACTCCACTCGTTACTCGTTTCGATTATGATATCAAATCGTTTACTTGAATACTCATTCGTCGATTATATAGATAGTATTTAAGTAATCTAAAAATATTCGGATCAATATTCAACAAACTAATCGCATTCAAAACAGCATCAAAAGATATAGAGTCAAAAGCTTTTGAGATATCTATAAATACAATTAATGCATCTAACTTATTCTCGTCTAATGTGATTACATGTTTCCACATGGAAAGCATATTAGTAGTTGTCGATCTACCTTTTGTAAAGCCATGTTGACATAAATCAAAACCAGCCGGTAACATACGTTCTAAATGAACTAGTATCAATCGTTCTATTATCTTAAAAAATGAAGGGATAATAGAGATTAATCTATAATCACTGGCGCACGTTGGCTTACTTACTTTTGGCAACGGTTTAGCTACTATTGTTAGTATATCGATTGGTATTTTCATATTCTTCAAAATTCTATTTATAATGTTGCAGAGCGCATTCGTAAAAGTTAATGGTAATTGAAGCAGGTTATCAATCGATATACCAAAGTGATCTTTTTGTTTTTTTATTTGATTTTTAACATTACTTTTATAAATTCATCACTGTCAATAACAAGTCCTGGTTCCTGGTCTCCCAAAGGATCAGGTAATTCTCTGAAATTTCTTTCATTCTATGGATTACATATCAAATTGCCAAATATTTCATCCAATTCACAGAGAAATTCATACTCACTTTTATCCACCAGTAATATAAACTTTAACTTTTCCTTATATTTACTGTTATCTGTGAGGAGTTTGTATCCTAGTCTAGCATTACTCTTCATTTTGGCCAAAATAATTTGTTCTGATCTTTGACGAATTATCAGCATTGATGAATTAATTTCGTTATCTATCAAATCTAACCTCATTTGTTTAATACTATTGATAAGACTACATTTTATTACATTATCTCGTTTAATTCTTAGTTTACATAATTTCCTATTGATTCGTTTCCGTATAATGTCCGTAAACGTAGATGCCTCAAATAAAATAGATACTAACGATGAAACAGAATGAATGTAAATTTCAATAATTTATTAGCAAAGAGTACTCAGATAAAACCACGCAGTATGCCGTTTGTGCAGCACAGCAACTCAGATAAAACTCTTATAAACATTCAACAAGACATTCTATTTGATGTGATATGTGTGGTTTGAATCCAAATAAAGATATTCTATTCTATTCAAAAACTTCGACAATATGAACAAAAGAAACTTCCAAAAAATTTGCATTATTTTTTTAAAAACACAATATTGTTTTACGAAACCAGCAATAACATTAAATGTCGACATATATTTTTTAATTTTTATATGGGGAGTTAATTGAATTCCTATAATTTAATAAACCTCCACAAACTGTAGAGGTTTATTGAATTTTTGGACATCAATTATATCCTCATATCAAAATAAATCAATTTTATTTTTGGACATTTGATGTTATCGCTGGTTTCGTAAAACAATATTGTAATTTTTGAAAAATATTGTAATTTTTTTTGTAAGTTCCTTCGTTCATATTGTCGAATTTTTGGACTTTTCTTGTCGAAGGAAAATGAGAGAGTTTTTTATCTGAGTTGCTGAATTGCACAAGCGGGACACTGCGTGGTTCCATCTCCGACTCTTTGTGAATAAAATATTATAATCTTCTTGTCGATTGTTCTTTTTAATTATCAGCGAAAAGAACCACAAATTTGCTTTGCGTATTTAAAGGGTATATTTGTTTTAAGGTCTCAATCATTCCGATTCAGTATCCTGTGTATATCAGCGTATCCGGGTAAGCTTACTTATTTAATATAATATATAAATTGCAAGTAATTAAATAAAACTATGTCTGGTTTATTAAACACTGAGGATACAGAGCAGTTGGCTAGTGGTCTTATGGATTGTCGCTTAAGAGATAGTTCAGAGGAACTTAAGTGTTCCAAGATAGATGATCATTCCGCATATATGGATTTTCCGGGTCGCGCATCAATGAGACCCCCTTATGGTAGTGACCAAAGGGCCTCTACAAAAAATGGCGACCGCGCCAGGATCCCCTATGCGGAAAGATATTATGTAGATGATCGTTTTTGCCGCAATTCTATGGAAAGCAATTTTAAGCTCACCATGTACAGACCAGACAACCATTCTGAATGTGTCGAAGAAGCAAAATTTAATTTTAAACTAAAACGGATGACCGACCCTATAGAAAGGTTTGCCTCGGCCTGGTGGTGCTTACCTTTAAAAAAGAATCTATTTAGACTCAGGAATTTTGTAACTGAGAACGAACCAGAAAATGCATATGAGCTTCTAGTAGAAGAACTCCATGGACGATATCAACTCGCGAGGTTTTAACGAATGACTGACTTATTACGTCAGGAAAAGATGGGAAATCTACTTCCATCTGAATTTTATCACAGACTTATTTCAAAATCCATCGGGCTTGATATATCTGAGGAAGTTATAAATAGTATATTTGTAGCAGAATTGCCTGCTAGACTAAGAGCCACCTTGGATGTATATGATACATTGGAACTAGAGTGGCCAAAGAAGCTCAAAGGGTTGGACAAAGTGTATCGTCAGAAGGAACCTATGGTGTATGCAGTAACAGCAAATTCACGCCTGGAGCAGCAACTCAGACATCTCTCAGAGACTCCTGACCATAGAGAATGAATTAAGTACCCTCCGCAGGGATGTGGGTTGGATAAAAAAACAATAAGGAAAGTTCCAACAGAAGTAGGGTAAATTCTCGGAGTCAACGTTCAAATTCAAAGAATGGGGAGGCGAATCGCGCGAGAGTGTACAAGGACCACGCGAGTGGTGAATATCGCATCGTAGATACGCCGAGTTTGGAAAATGTCAGTAGGGGGGTGTACATTTCCAAAGTAGGGTGGTCCCCGATGGAAAGGAAGTAGTCTTCCTGTAGCCTGGTCGAAGCTGCCGGAAAACTAAAGAGGCCCCCGCTAATAGGAGCCGTAGGGGGTTGCGCATGCAAGGCTCCATGGTATGCATATTCGAGGCATACTAAAATCATCGAAGTTAGGTTCGGAAGCTTCGATGAAAGAGACGCGCGGTAATACAGTCCGTAAATCTGTTAGATTTCGGCTGGCAGGTAATCTTAAAGAGGTTGCTGGTTATAGCAACAATAAGTTCGTTATAACTGATGAACTTAGCGGCTTAAATTTCTTAATAGACACGGGTGCAGAGGTGAGCATAGTTCGATCTGATGTGGTGGAAATTGATAGCCCCACATTCGATTACCAACTATGGGCTGCTAATGGAAGTCCAATTGAGGTTAAGGGAGTTAAAGAATTGTCAGTGACATTGGGGCAGAAATCTCCATTTACGTGGAATTTTCTGGTCGCGGATATAAAGGATAACATCATTGGGATGGACTTTTTGATCCATTTTAATCTCGCTTTAGATCCCAAATCTAGGACCATTGGACAAAGCACTGGGATAGTGACTTATGCTGAGACTGGGACCTCAGTAGTTAGGTCAGTGAGACTACCCAGACACGTCGTCGCCGATGACTTGGCGGATGTCATCGAGAAACACCTGGCCGTGTTTCTGCCATTCAATGCTAAGCGCAAGGGTTTAAAAACTGGCATAGAACACCAAATCGAGTTGGTGGAGCCACTACCTTGTTCGCCCAAGTCTCAACCGTTAGCACAACATAAGCAGCAGGTTGCTATTGAAGAATTTAAGCGGTTGAGAGAAGAAGGAATTTGTAGGCGTTCAAATTCCAACTTTGCATCTTCAATAGTGGTTGTTCCCAAACCTGAACCAGGTCAATGGAGGGTTTGTGGTAACTATCGTCTATTGAATTCGGTTACAAAAGGCGATTCGTATCCTCTACCGAACCAGAGTACTTTGCTCAGGGATATAATGGGGTATGAGGTATATACAAAGTTAGATCTGCAGAAGGCGTACTATCAAGTACCTATGGAGGCAGAATCTATACCGCTCACAGCAGTGTGATTCCCTGGAGGAGGATCGCATGAATTTTTATGTATGCCTTTTGGGTTGAAGAATCCAAATCAGACATTCCAGCGTCTGGCAGAGGATGTTTTTCAAGACTGTTCATCTGCAAGAGTGTATATAGATGACATCATTATATATAGTCAATCTAGGGATGAACACCGGGAGCATTTGGACATCGTTTTGTCTAAGCTGGAACATTATGGATTGGTAGTGAAACCAGAAAAGAGCAGGATTGGTTGCTCTACCGTAAAATATCTTAGACACACCATTTCCAAGGATGGAATCAAGCCCTTGGAAGACAAGGTACAAGCAATCAAGGATGTGCCAGAACCTAGAACTGTACGCCAGTTGCGTAGATTTTTGGGCATGATTAGCTACTATCGTCGGTTCATACCAGGTTTAGCTGGAATTTTGGGGTCGCTAACTTGACATTTAGTTCGTGAAAGGAGCACGATCAAGAAGTCGTGGCCTTTTAATTTTAGCCAAGACGACAAGGAGAAATTCCAGAGGGCGAAAGATCTGTTAAGCCAAATAACCACATTAGCACCTGTGGATTGGACTAAGCCGTTTGAGCTGGTCCCAGATGCTTCTGTTGTAGCTATAGGAGCAGCGTTAGATCAACGGGAAAATGGTATAGTCAATCCGATTGGATTCTATAGTCGGAAACTCCAAGATCGCGAGAAGCGATATGATACGCTTGGAAAGGAGTTACTATTCTATTCTATTCTATTGTATGCTACCGGCTGATTTTGATTTATGTCAACATGGCTTTACAAAAGGTAGATCGACAACTACTAATATGTTTTCCATGTGGAAACATGTAATTACATTAGACGAGAATAAGTTAGATGCATTAATTGTATTTATAGATATCTCAAAAGCTTTTGACTCTATATCTTTTGATGCTATTTTGAATGCGATTAGTTTGTTGAATATTGATCCGAATATTTCTAGATTACTTAAATACTATCTATATAATCGACGAATGAGTATTCAAGTAAACGATTTGATATCAAAATCGAAACGAGTAACTAGAGGAGTTCCACAGGGATCATGTTTGGGGCCAATTTTATTTAAAATCGTATTTGCACATTTGGAAACTAAGATCCTTAACGGTCGAGTTTGCAAATTCGCTGATGATTTAAAAATAATCTTCCCAATTGATCCAAAGAATGTCGAATTCTCCAAAAATAATGTGACATTAGATTTGTATGAATTAAGGAGATATTTGATTACACTAGGGCTGAGAATAAACAATAAAAAGACGAGAGCTTTAAAAATAGGTAACAGAACAAACTTTCATTATGTTTATTTTCATGATGCTGTGATTAATGATGTGTTTGAGATTAAACTTATGCAATAAATTAAGGATTTAGGCATAACTATTCAATGTACAGCTTCTGCTGAGAGACATATTGAAAGTATAGTAGGCAGTGCCAAGAAAAGATGGGCACTAATAAATCGAAATATCTTATCAAATGATATAAAACTTCAAATGTATATAATATGGATTAGACCGGTACTAGAACATGCTGTCGCTACTTGAAATCCATTAAAAAAGGGTTTGTCCAATAAGATAGAAGCTGTACAAAGAAATGTTGTGAAACATATTAGTCCTATCTCTTGCAGTATATACGCCTCTAGATTACAGATTGTGTCATTGCAATCTTTGTGGTTTCGGAGGATGTGCTATTGTATAAAAGTTTTCCATTTGAACCAGTGGACTGGTGCCTATATGACTCCGATAAGAAAGAGTCATGAAGTTGGAACTAGATCTGGACATTTGGCAATATCTCCTCCTTTGGTGGGGAATGTAGCGAGCAAGTTATTCTCTTTCTCGAAAATCTACAAAATTTATAACCAATTGCCGAAGGGGCTTAGAGAAATGCCTCCATCTAAGATGTCTTTTAAAATTTTATCTACTGAACTTGAAAAAGTCTGCAATCCTGCTGATATTTTTTATTTTGATTATGATAATACTTTCTCATGGTTGAATAAAAGACAAGGATAATTGTTATCGAAAACAGATTTTCTTGAGATTTTTATTTCCAAGTTTTGTATTATTATAATTGAAATGTTATGCACTATATCTTCATGTTAGTTAACATTACATACAATCAATTGCTAGTCATGGTTCTCAATTTTTGCATAATGTTACACTCGAATTATACATTAATTGTTCCTAATTTGATGATATATATATTATTCTTTTCAGTCGAACTTTCTGATATTGATATATTGTATTGTACAACTAGTGAGATATAGAAAAGAATAGAATAGAATAGAATATCTTTATTTGGATTCAAACCACACATGTTCCATCAAATAATAAAATTAGAAAATGTACAATATAAAAAGATATCACATCACATATATATATGTGCAATTAGTTGTACTGTACAATTTATCAGCATCAGAAAGATCAGCTGTAAACAGTGATAGATTCTTCATCAAAATTTAAAAAAAATTAAAGTTATAATTCGAGTATAACATTTGTAAAAAAAGGGAACCATGACTAATAATTGATTGTATGATTGATAGTATAACTAGTGAGATATACTTATCTCATGAGATTAATTGCACAATTTTATGTGATGTGATAATTTTTTTAAATATATATTTTACATTTTCTAATTTTATTATTTGATGGAATATGTGTGGTTTGAATCCAAATAAAGATATTCTATTCTATTCTATTCTAATATTATGTCTGGTTTATTAAACACTGAGGATACAGAGCAGTTGGCTAGTGGACTTAAGGATTGTAGCTTAAGAGATAGTTCAGAGGAACTTAAGTGTTCCAAGATAGATCATCATTCCGCATATATGGATTTTCGGGGCCTGGCATCACAGAGACCCCCTTATGGTATAGACTAAAGGGCCTCTATAAAACTCCGCATATATGGATTTTCCGGGCCTGGCATTAAAGAGACCACCTTATGGTAGTGACCAAAGGGCCTCTACAAAACTCCGCATATGTTCAGTAATTTCGGCTCTCTTTAGAGCTGTTACCCCCTCAACTTTTAACGACACATCTATTAAAAGCATATATATAATTAAGAATTTACATCGAATTTTAATGGTTTGCTTTGCATCTACAGGAATTTTGTGTTAAATCGGATAATTGTTGGAGCGGCACTTACAAAAATATTTTATTTTGTCCCTTTCTTTGAACCTACTGCATTGAAGTTTACTTACATAAATAAATTATCCTGCTATTTTGGCGATGTTTGGGCGATCCCTTCGAGCTGAAACGAGAAGTAGAGCCAAAGAAGATTTGAAAAGAGTAAATAAATCAAACGAAAGAGTTAGGCGATGGTAAGTTTTAAATATTTACGTTTTTGCTAATTACATTATTCATTGGATTTGATTTTCTCAAAATTTCTTTTAATATTAAGCCGTTTTGATTATATGTTTTTTAACTTATAATTATATATTACAATTTTTACAATCCGATAATATTTTTATTTACTTTCCTATCAATGATTGCTATCTTAATTATAATAAAATACATGCGTAGATGTTTCGCAGAAGAGCAACATATTTAAATACAGACATTAGAATAGAATATATTTGTTTGGATTCAAATCACACATGTTACATCAAATAGATAATAGTATTAGAAAATGTGTGTAGAGGCTCCTAACCTATTAGTGTCTGAGAGCCCCATAGATGCCAGATCGTGATCAGTCTTTGAATGTATAATAGAATCTGATAAGCTTGTACTTTCATTCATATCTGCTAAATTCATACTTGCCATGTCTTAAGCTAACTTGCTAGCGTCCTCAAACTTAAGATGACCTTCCATGTCGATCGTATTTAATTATTAATATGATACTTAATGTTAGGCAATCGGAATGTGAAACCTTTTGCGTTACAAAACACCCGAACAAATAATCTGGAAAGAAATAGACGTGAAAAACAATTATTAAATTATCTGTTCCAGAACGTCCCCAATATATTCGGAAATTAAAAAAATATAAGACAGTGTTAGCAGGAATATATTGTGGAAATCGAGTAAACGTTAAATGGAGAAAATGAAATAAATGCAGCAGGCCGAGCAAGCTGCAACCAGTCACGGACAGTATGCTCGAAAACTGAAATCGCGCACAATTCAAAGTATTTATACAGTCAAGTATTTAAACAAAGAAAATTCTGGAAAATAAATGAATAAATTCTTTTTAAATAAAATTCGTTTCAATCAGCCAAGGTGGTTTAAATTTATCAGTTATAGTCACTTTAATTTTGGCGGAGGAAATATCTTCCTCCACATGTACAATATACAAAAGATATCACATCACATTAATATCCATTTAGTCTCATATAGATAAGTAAATCTCAATAGTTTTGATATACGATTTATCAATATTTGAAAATCCAACAGTAATATCACTGCATACGCTTTATCAATTTTGATAGAATAATAATAATACATTTATTTGTATCAAGGCCAAACATGCCCGACCATTGAGATAACAAATCAAAGGTAGGGGTATGTGGAGGTGAATGAAATTGTGACTAGAAAAGTATTTAACAACAAGGGAGGGAGGAGTTGATGAAGAGAAGTGTTTTCTTTATAAAGTGGGAAACGGTCTTTTTAATTAATCGCATTTGTACAATAATTGATTATATATATATATATATATATATATATATATATATATATATATATATATATATAATTACAGATTAATCATCGAAATTCACAGACCTAAGAATTGTAAAAAATTAAGGTATATTTCGAATTTAGCATTGTGCATAAATGAGAACCATGACTATAAATTGTTTATCTCTAATGTTGACTAATATGATAATATAATGCATAACATTTCCAATGTAGTAATACAGATAGTAGAAATAAAAACTCCAAGAAGGTATGTTGCTGATCACAATTATCCTTGTCTTTTATTCAACCACGAGAAAGTATTACATTCAAATTTAAAAAAGATCAGTTGGATTGTATATTTTTAGTTTAGTACTTAAAAATTTGAAAGAAATCTTAGATGGAGGCGTTTTTCTAAGCCCCTTGGCAATTGATCGTAAATTTTCGACAAAAAATAACTCCCCCGCAACAAATTTAGAGAGAAAAAATCCTCCTCCTTGTATTAAGTTAAATTTATTAAGTTCATCGGTCAAGTGATCCTTATCTTTACCCTTATTACTGTTATCCATTATGTTAAAGTAAGATTTATAAAAAAAAGTACGTATGTGTTCTGAATCACAGTAACAAGCACAGCAAAAGGGCAGAATGATTAGACAAGTCAGAAGAAAGAGTTGCCTAAAATATTAGGCTTTATTCATCATATAATGCAGATATACATGCTAAAAGACAAAACAAAACATGTTAGTATACGAACGGTGTTAATATAAATGTGTGTACAAATAAACAATCATATCATTCTCCTCCACTGCGATTTGTAGCGTAGCGTCAGAGTCGGAACAAGACTGTTATAGTAACAATTCAAAGAGGATTGAGAAAACATAGTATTTAAACATTTCCACTTCGTAAATTATAAGAATGAACACGTTGTTGTTGATTGATAAGGTTTTCGAGATTCTCTGATAGGTCACGAGCATTTGAGTTATCCGTAGATTCACCATTTGCCTTAACATTATCATTATCGGTATCGTCATTATAGGAGGTTTGTTCATCAGCAACAACCGGTTCATTTTCACAGAGTCCCATATTAGTTCCAGCTTCATTCATCAGTGCGTCGGAGCCTTTCGGGGCTAATTGACGGATGGATACTGTATCTTCTCTTCCATTCAGCATCAGAAAAACGAACCATGCGCATAGTTAGGATTGCAATGAATTAGTTCAACTTCTTCCACAGAGGGGTCATATTTAGAAATTCTAGCATTCTTCTTGAGTAAAACTTTGCCAGGAACAGTAAGCCAGGTTGGGAGTGTGTTACCAAAAGTCGACCTTCTATTGTGTCGAAAAAGACGCTCGTGAGGGGTTTCGTTGGTAGATGTGCACAATAATGAACGGATTGAATGTAATGCGTCCAGCAGCACGCATTCCCAGTTTTCAACTGAAAGCCTTTTTGATCTGAGAGCGAGAAGGATCGATTTCCATAAGGTACCATTCATTCTTTCTACCTGTCCATTTCCTTTGGGATTATAAGGAGTCGTTCTACTCGAAGCTATACCTTTTTCCCGAAGAAAATTTTGTACCTCGGTCGACATGAAGGAAGAACCTCTGTCTGAGTGAATGTACGAAGGCATCCCAAACATTGCGAATATTTGACACAGGTGAAGTATGACGGTGTGACTGCTAAGGTCAGGACAAGCAAATGCAAAGGGAAATCGAGAATATTCATCGATGACCGTCAGTAGATAACGATTACGAGTTGATGAAGGAAGAGGTCCTTTAAAATCGATAGATAACCGCTCAAACGGTTGGGTAGCTTTGATTAATTGGCCTTGAATTGCCGAAGGAAATCTGGGTTTGATTTCAGAGCACACTTCACAACTCAAGGTCATTTTTCGAATTTCATCAATAGAATATGGTAAATTACGAGATTTCACAAAGTGGAGCATACGAGAAATTCCAGGATGACAAAGATGATCATGTATTTGTTTTAAATCCAGTCCATTTAGAAGCGCACCACAACAGGATCGACTTAGTGCATCTGCTGCTTTATTATCTTTTCCGGGTCTATAGACAACATCGAAGCTGTAAGGTGATAATTCCATTTTCCAGCGCAAAATTTTATCGTTCTTCACCCTTCCCCGATTTTGATTGCCAAAAATAAAGGAAACAGATCTTTGATCAGTGACAAGTTTGAAATGATTACCCAAAAGCAAATGCCTCCATTTTCGAATAGCTTCAACCACGGCATAGGCTTCTTTTTCAACAGCTGAGTGATGTTTTTCAGATGGCGTCAACGTCCGAGAGAAAAACGCCACAGGTCTTCCATCTTGGTTCAAAGTGGCAGCAATAGCTACGTCCGAAGCATCAGTTTCGACGACAAACGGAATATCACAACGAATAGAAGCTAAAGTTGCTACGGCTAATTCTTTTTTAAGATCATCGAAATTTTGTTTCACAGAGACGGGCAAAGGAAAAGTTCGATTATGAACGAGTGAGTGGATTTTATCGGAGAAGTTGGAGATCCACGGCGAATAATAAGCGAAAAATCCCACAATTCTTTGTTGCGATTGCACATTCGACGGTGGTGGGAGATCTTGTAAAGGCTTTAATCGGTCAGGATCAGGTTTAATTTTTCCATTCGATATTTGAAAACCAAGAAGAGTAATTTCTTTAGCTGCGAAAATGCTCTTTGATTCATTTAAAGTCAATCCATATTTTTTAGCGGCATTAAGAAATTTGTTGAGATTTGTTTCGTGTTCAAGCGTATCTCTCCCGCAAACTGTCACATTGTCCACATAGACAAATGTATCTGTGAGATGTTCCTGTGCGATTATATGATCCATAGTTCTTTGGAAACATGAGACACCATTCGTCACTCCGAAGGGAATGCGACGGAATTGAAACAAGCGTCCACACGCTTCGAAAGCAGTAAATACCTTTTCATGTTCTTGGATAGGTATCTGGTGGTAAGCGCTTTTGAGATCCAAAGTGCTGAATATATGATATTTTGAAATGGTTTCAGCCATTTGGTCTATTTTCGGCAAAGGATAGGCGTCTAATAGTGTGAATTTGTTGACTGTTTGGCTGTAGTCCACAACCATACGTTTCTTGTGATTCTCATTCGATACCACGAGAACTTGTGCTCTCCACGGGGATGTTGAAGGTTCGATAATGCCATCAGAAACTAATCTGTTTATTTCATCCCGGATAAATATTTCATCCATTCGATTGTACCTTCTTGATTTCGTAGCAATAGGCCTCCAGTTAGCAGTTAAATGGTGGAAAAGAGGCGGGGACGTAACAGATGCAGGTTTCAGTAAACAGACGGTGAATGACGATTTATGACCACCAAAAGAGATATTTACACTTTTATGCAATCCAAGGAAGTCATGACCGAGGAGTACGTCAGTACAAAGATCAGAAAGTATAGATAGCTTGATATTTTGATAAACACATGATTTGTATTGAATCGACACAAAACAATGACCTTTGGTATGACTCGAAAATGAGCTAGACGCCATGGTTATTGTTTCTTGAGAGGGGTGAATTTTCCAATTATTTTTCAAAACGAAGGCTTCTGAAACATAACTACAGGAACTGCCTGTATCAACGAGAGCATGACAATTTATGTTATTGACTTCTAGATTTATTACACATTTGGTGAGACAATCAGGAGCAGCAGCTAATACAGTTGCAGATATGGTAGGATGAAGCGTCGAAACCACTGGGCGGTGATTCTTAGAGCGACATACCTTTTGAAAATGTCCTTTGTTTCCACAACTTTTACAGAAGGCGTTTCTGGCCGGACATTTCCATCTTAAATGATAATCGTACCCACAAAAGTCACATTTTTGTTTAACAGCAGCAACAAGATTATCTGTAGATTTATCGGAGGTTGATGAAGGACAGAGTGGCTGAACTGTTGCAGTGTGTGCAGAATTCAAACAGTTTTGATATGATAATGATTGCTTTTCCGCCATTTCGAGACCACGTGCTTGATCAAAAGCCGCTTGAAAATTAAGTGAGTTGTGTTCTAAGAGACGTTGTCTGATTGAATTGGACTGGATTCCATTAATGAAGGCATCGCGCAGAGCATCGTCTCGATTTTCCTCGGCCGTAGTTGGTTTGAAATTGCATTCCCTAGCTAACGATTTCAGAATCTGAACAAATTGATCCAATGTTTGTCCATTTTCTTGTTTAGTAGTCGCGAGTATATGACGAACAAAGACTTCATTTTTCGGTCTGACATAGAGATTCATTAGAGTTTTGATAGCATGATCATAAGTATCACAGTCAACGATGTGTTCATATACGTTAGGAGAGACGTAGGAAATAAGAGTGTCTAATTTATCCGGATTCATGGATTCGACTGCTTTTAGGAGGCCACAGAATGTACGATACCAATGATTCCATTGTTTTGCTGCATCTGGTGCACTAGGTTCAACATCCAATCGTTCTGGTCGTATTAGGCGTTCCATGATTGGGTTATATGATGAATAAATTGTTCTGAATCACAGTAACAAGCACAGCAAACGGGCAGAATGATTAGACAAGTCAGAAGAAAGAGTTGCCTAAAATATTAGGCTTTATTCATCATATAATGCAGATATACATGCTAAAAGACAAAACAAAACATGTTAGTATACGAACGGTGTTAATATAAATGTGTGTACAAATAAACAAGCATATCAGTATGCTCGCCGTATCACCGGTTACCACTATGAACCTTTCTGGAATTGAAAACAGTTTCAAATAATTTTTACCTGAAGCAGATTTGGGATGCTTTTCTTGATATCCATAGGATAAATCATTTGTGGACAATTCAATAATTTTTTTGTCAGAATATAATGCGGGATATTTTTATACAGGAAATCAGATGAATCTATACTAGAACACAAGAGCCACGTCCAACGCAAAACTTTAAGAAACCTATTAAAATCAACAAAGACAGGCTATAATATTCGACAATTTAAACAGAAACTTCCAAAAAATTAAAATATTTTAAAAAAAGCCTAACTTTGTTTATAAAACCAGCGGTAACTTCAATTTTTCAATATTAAAAATTGATTAATTTTTATTTTGGGAGTTAATTGACGTCCACAATTTGTATTAATAGTACTTATTTTCACTCAAACAATCAGAGATTTCATTAACTGAGATGCATTCAGTCTACGTTGTGTTGCTACTACATGGAGTAAAATAATCACATCTTACAACGTAACTTCGTGCCTATCCCATGTCCATGACGCATTATGCTCCCGTTTAGTCTCCATCACCTCTATGCATCATGTACGTTTTTCAACCAGTCTAAACACTTAAAGACGCAGAATAATCTAGATCGGAGTTCAGATCTACTAACTTCGTCACAAACCCATGCATACTCGCCACTAAGTAATGGTGACTTAATTTGGCGAAGTTGAACAAGTAAGCGCTTAAGGTGGATCGGTTCTCAATTCCCGTCGAAAGTACGAAATTTTTATGAACGAGGAGGTGCAAGTGATGGTGCAATGAAATTCACTCACGGAGAACATGAGGCAGGACAAAGGCTGTGAATAGAGAGTTTCATTATATGGTTTTATACTTTGAAACATATTAAACGAACCCATTTAAAGAGTTTGGTTTTGACTTGGTTAAGGTGCAATGATAATTCAAGTGACTTAGAGAACGTGAAACCTAAATGTTTGATCGAGTCGATGATCTATATATCTAGAGAGAAGTTGGTAGACGTCAAAGGAAGGCTCTCAATAAGAGAGTCTTATCCAGGATGAGTTTAAGACAAATTTTGCCAAGTTCAGCTTGTAGTAAAGATAGCAGCAAAGCGATTGGAGATGGAGAGACCTGACGTTGGCTGATTTGCATGAATATACTACTATGCCGTAAACATATTTATATAGTTTGAATTAGATATCCTCAATCTGAAGTTGTGAAAGTGCTATGTTAAAAAATAAAAGGCCGAGTAGTGGTCCACGCGTAACACCATAACGGATTGTGGCTGTTCCCGAATGATCATTGCCGTGTCTAACAGACGTTGATAGATTTTGGAGATAGTAATTGATAAGCTCAAAGACATGAATGCGGACACCATTATTTAATACGGCGGTTTTAATCAAAGCGAAGGAGACAGTATTGCGTGCCTTGGAAATATAGAGAAATGTGATTACATTTTTCTCCTTTAGAGATAGAGTTGTGTCGGTTATCAAGGTCGCTAGCTAGATTAGAGGATAAAAGGCGCAAAGTAGAAAATCCATGTTCATAGTCTAAAACGGAGAAACATGTGCTTAAATTAATGAAAGGGTATATCTTGGTATAGAGAATGCGAAAAATAAATTTGGTGGACGTGAGGATAATGGATATTGGTCAGAAAATATTAAAAGTGGAGATGTGCGATGAGACGCTTTTCGTAATAGGTGACATCGTCAACTTCCGCTACTCCGGGAGTAAAGTGGTAACATATAGAACTATATGAAAGACTTAAATGAATAGAGAGATAAATTTCCAAATCCTGGAGACCAATCATGCGAACGAGATACCATACTGATCAAATTGATGCTTGCCTTGTATTCGGAGTTTTTCTCTTAGATTTTCCGCCAAACAAGGCTTATGAACACTATCTGGTTAATTATTTTCAGAAGTTTAAATCTTTCATTGTATGGCACGCTAACACTCATTCCACCACTACCCATTTCACACTGTAATTTTAAACCGTACTCGAGGCTAACATAAATTGGGATAATGTCGATTCCAATCGACTCAACAAGATACCTGCTATTATTACCGGCCTGACTAACTTTCCCATCGGTCGCCAAGCCGTCAGTTTCTTTTTTTACTGGACAACTGTTACGATCACAACAAATGATAGTTCCGATTACAGCCGATTACAGGTATGATTACTGTAAAGCAGTGATTCAGATACAAATATTACATAGAGAAGTACGAAAGTTAACGTAATCGTTCCAGCTGAGACAGTGTATTTTTCAACATAGAGTATGCCAAATGAACAATAAATGATTTCATTTACTTTTCCATTGACTAAATGAAGGATATCCGTATTATACTCTAATAATTAGTGATAAGTAATGTGGTAGACACCTATTTTCTGTAGTATTCCTCTAATCGATTCTGTTTGATAATCGTTCAATTCGTGATTTTAAACTATTAGACCGCTTCTATACACTACAAATCTCCAGTTATTAACTTAAACACTATTAAAAATAATTAGTATTTTGCAGTAATGTTATCTTGGCTCCACGATTGCCAAACCAAGTTGCGAATCTAAATTATGATTTTGTGGGCTGTCTTGACGGTGACTATTAATTATATGTTGATTATTGCGTTCAGTCTGACATAGCATGTGCATATATATAACATACAGATAATGGATTTAATTTTGACATTAAAGAAAAATAAGCAAAAAGTGAACGTTACAAGTAAACAGCATCTTAAGCTTCCAGAAAAATATTCTATCAACAATTATTGAATGTCCCGAAGACATCAAAAGAACATATGAACATTTAATTTTTGCTCGCATGTGCGCAATAGGGAAAAGAAATGGACTTCTGTAAAGGACACTTCTATGGTTGTCTTCAAATGGATTCCGTGTTCAAATCAAGATGTCATAAAAAAAGCATCACCATCGTTTGTAACAAACACCAAATGCCGTATTACTGAGCAGAACTCAAATACAGATTCTAATCCTAAACTCGCAGAAGATACCAGTAATTTGGCAGCACAGTCTGACAAAAAGCAAATGGACGATGATGATGAAAGTAGCAACCAGTCTTCAAATGAGAAAGTGGATAACAACAATGAAAATCAAGATAGGCACGTTGAGAGTATATCGGTTGGTAAGTTACACTGGCTAGTTTTGTGACGGTTACGTTTTCTTCATATGCTCATATTACTCTACCTTATTGGGCAAAATAATTAATTTATCCAAGTTTGATCTATAAAAAGTGTATAAGTAACAGAAATTATGTTACAGAAATTTATTAGATAACGCCTATTCTCGTTGATATAATTCGATATTAATAATTCAATTGCTTATTTGAATACAAGATCTTAATTGTCTTTTACTTGGCATTATTTGTTAGGTAAAAACTAAATATATTTTGAGTAAGAAGAGATTTTGAATATATTCACGTACAATTTGCCATTAGTTGATTTTAGCTGCTTTTGTAATGTCGAAATATTTCCATAGTGTGTCTTACGGTAATCTTTTACTTTACTGCGGCTGGCTCCTTTTAGAGGATAAGCCGGCTCCATTGATATCCCGGATTAAACCTCTCCATGCCGGGCGGTTGGCAGCCATTTCGGAACATAAAGAGGGCCAATGACGCTCCCAGTGACGCGGACCATAAACATTGCGTAAACCTAGGAGTTCCATGTCCGATTTGATTGTTGCAAGCCATGTCTTCAGTTGTCCGCCTCGGCGGCGGCGCCAGTTTGCACATTGACCTGGGTTCATCACCTGCCGTACCATTTCGTCTTCGGGTTTGCGTAGTACGTGCCCGAACCATTGAAGTCGACGATGTTGGATCCAGACGGATAGTTGCATGATGTCACCGCATTGGTGACGAACAGATGCGTTCGACACTCGGTCCATCCATTTTGTCTTTGTGATGTACCTAAGGCACCAATGGTCGAATACTTCGAGCTTTTTGGAGTCCTCAGAACGTAATGGCCAAGTCTCACAGCCATACAGTAGCACAGGGCGAACAGTAGTCTGGTAGACTCGGATTTTCGTTTTGAGGCTGATTTCACTTCTTCTCCAAAGTGAGTTCTTCAATTGTAAGAAAGCAAGTCTGGCACGGTCGATGCGTGTTCGGACTTCATTCTTTGCTTGACCAGTTGGAAGTATTTTTGAGCCAAGGTACGTAAAATCGTCGACTGTTTCGATTGGGCTGTCGTACACCGTGAGCTGCTCATCAGATGAAGATACACCGATGGCGAAGGCTTTCGTTTTGTCGGCATTGATTTCCAGACCAACGGCTGATGAAAACTGGGCCACTTGATCCAAAACGGCTTGCATGCTCCCAAAGCTGTCAGCAAGGAGAACAACATCGTCTGCGTAATCAACATCCGTCAGCCATAGGTTATTTGATACTTGAACGCCTCGGAACTCAGTTAGCGCGTTGCTCAGAATCCAGTCAACCGCATAATTGAACAATATGGGTGACAAGGGACATCCTTGTCGAACCCCTGTGTGCAGACTGAATTCATCCGATTCTTCTCCGTAAACACGTACTCTGGCTTTGGTGGCTGCATAGTAGGCCTTGATCAGATTGACGAGTTTTATGGGCATACCGTCGAGCAGCATGATGTTCCATAGGGAGTCGCGATCAACAGAGTCAAAAGCAGCTCGGAAGTCAATAAAACAAGCGACGGTTGGTTGTTGAAATTCGTTGCGATGTTCCAAAACTCGCCGTAATGTAAAGATCTGATCAACACAGCCTTTGCCTGGGCGGAATCCACCCTGATTGGGACGGGTACGGACATGCCGCTCATTACAGAAGCGGTTCAATAGAATCGACGCCAACAGCTTGGATGCGGTGTTGAGAAGACTGATACCACGGTAGTTTTCGCACCTTGATCTATCACCCTTTTTGGGAAACGGTAGCAGGATTGACATTCCGAAGTCTGACGGGCATGCTTCTTGTTCCCAGATAGAAGAGAACAGTCGATGGATTGATGGCAGTAGTGCGCCTATACAGGCCTTGTAGATCTCTGCAGGAATTCCATCTTCACCGGGGGATTTCTTGCTCTTCATGCGCTGGATGGTCGTAGCGATCTCAACCTCAGTTGGGGAAGAGCAGTCCACATCGTAGCTGGGTGTAGATGTTGCAGGTGGTTGCGGTGGGGAGCGGCCACTGTATGGTCGGTTCAATAACTGCGAAAAATGTTCAACCCATCTTGCGATTTTGCCATTGACATCAGAAATCAAGTCTCCTGTTGCGCTGCGTAGAATTGTCTCTGCATTGCGCTTACCGGATGCTTTACGTATAAGACGGAAGAGACCCCCGAAATCACCGACGTTTGCAGCCGATTCCATGGCGGAAGCCATTTCATCCCAGTACTGCTTACGGTCAGCCCGAGCAGACCTCGTGGTTTCACGTCTCAGGTGGCGATAATTAGGCGCGTTATTCATCCGGGCATCTCTTGCTTTTTGTGACGCCCGCATCGTGCGTTCAGAGATCCAGTCTTTATGGTGACTTTTGATGGTTCCGAGCGTTTCAAGCGCAGCTTGCTGAGTAGAGAGTTTCAAGTTATTCCATTGATGCTCCACATTGGTTTTATCTACGGCATGAGTTCCACCGTCAGCGGCAGTCAACTTTGCAGTGATTGAGGCAGATAGCGCTGTACAACGGGATGGGTCCGTTAGGGCAGCAACATTCAGGCGTTTCGTAGGTTGACGGCGCCGTCGGGACTTGAGATGGAGCCTCAATTTGGCACGTACTAGAGTGTGGTCGGACCCTCCTCGGTTGCCAGTTTCAGCTCCTCGGTATGACCTGCAATCTTCGACAGAAGACATCCAACGCGACCGTACCAGAATGTAGTCGATCTGATTGGCTGTGTGACCATCGTTTGAATACCAGGTGAGCAAATGCTTCCGAGGGTGTTGGAAACGCGTATTGGTAACGCACATATGGTTGACTTCTGCAAAGCTGATAAGTCGCTCTCCGTTCTCGCAGCGCTCACCTAGACCAAACTTTCCCAGTATGTGTCTGGTGGATGAGTCAGAAGGTCCTGTTCGTGCGTTCCAGTCACCAGCAACAAACAGTATGTCGCCTCTGGAAATTCCGTTGATGGTCTCTTGCAATTGGTCGTAGAACTCATCTTTCACATCTGAATCAGCTGCGAGGGTTGGTGCGTAGACGGCTACGACTGTGATGTTAAAAGGTTTCCCTCTCAGTCGGACCGTTGCGATCCTCGGTGATACAGGATTCCAAGCCAGCATGGCTCTCTGCGCTGTAGGACCAAGTAAAATGGCTACACCGTGTTGTCCGGACCCGTCAACTGGTCCGCTGTGATGCATCAAGTATGTTGATTCTGCCGACGGTACTTTTATCTTCGTTGATCCCGTGCCGGGCAGTCGGACTTCAGACAGGCATGCAACTTCAATCTGGTAGTCATATAAAGATTTGGCCGTGATTGCTTGGCTGCCGATATCAAGCAATGTTCGAACATTCCAACACCCGAAATAAATAGGTGTTTTCGCGCTGATAAAACCAGATAGCTTTTCACTTGACACCCTAGCCTCTGGGGGAGCACAGGGCGCGTCGCTTGCCGGGGACGCCGTAGCATGATCGGTATTCATAGATTGTGACATTTTCATGGAGTTTCTTGGGAATTTGGTACAAGTGGTGTCCCCTCACCACTCGGCTTTTTGATCGAGGACGCACCTCTAGCCTTTGCACATCCAAGCGCAGTCTGCAAGGCAGCAGTAAATAGTATGGTTGCCGGTGGCTGTTGAGAGCTCATTCGCCATTCGGAAGTACGGGGTACTGTCCAGGAGTCCATGTAATCCTGTGGCTGTTGTCCCCTTTTGTGGCGGGGAACACACGCCGAGTCATGGTGCCGTCGTCGGGCTCATGTGGTATTTTATAGGAGATCCGATTGCCGGTCGGAGATCCACCACGCCCTGGTGACACCACCGCCATAGCCCCGTTAGCCCATGTACGATCGATCATCGAAACATGGTTGACACCGTCGTACCACGTTGAGGAGGGGATGGTCTTTACGACGGTTACGGTAATCTGGCGTTGGTTGATAGGAAAGTGCTCCAATGGGCAATCAAAGTCAGTACAATTTGTGGAGACCTTATTCTTTGTCCTACGAGAAGCACTTGTTAGCTATTAAAAAATAAATAAAGGTAATTTTTTATTAGGTGTTGGGTATCTAGTAACATATTAGTTAAAATAAGACCAGACAAATAAACCTAAGTCAGCCTGAACGAAAGGTAAGATCTCACGTGCACATTTGTTTCGTGCTTATTTACGACTCATCAATAGGAGCCAGTATTACATCCTAAGTCGACTATATATTTGGATGAGGAATGTTGGACAATTGGGTGGTACCATCTCCTATACAAATGTGTAAACCTGTAGTGGTGAGGCTAACTTCACATAAAGTCTTCGACAATGCCTGTAAAAGATACCATCACAATGTATATTGAGTCACTACCTGATACCAACACTATTTTTGTCAAATATTTACATGGTACCAATACTATTGTTGCCTAATTGGTACATAGTAACACAATGGATTTCAAGGTATGCTAAATTTCATCAAAATTGAGATTTGCAACTACTTCTGGAAATCTGTTGCTCCAGAGAATCCATACATTCTGGCCTTAATCGATATCAGTTATAACTTTTGATGGTGATCATGGCATTATTTAAATAAATTTATACCAGTTAGATACTGCTTGTTGCGGCGAACTAATATATATGCAGTTGAGTATTATGTGTTGTGCTCCTAGTTACTAATTAGTTCAAATAGAATACTCCAATACTGCAAGTTTACACATTCGTATAGGAGATTTTACCGCCAATTACCTCCTATTTCTTACTGAAATACATAATGAATATAAGGCGTAATACCGGCTCCTACTGCTGAGTCGTCAGTAAGTACGAGGCTAACGTGAACGTAAGATTATAACTTATGTTCATGCAGAATTTGGTTTATCTTTCTGATCCTATTTGAACTAATGTTTTACTAGGTGCGCAACACCTAATACACAATTGCATACATCCCTCAAAGCGTCTTCACTGACTTACATTAAATCCAGAAGATTTTATAGAAAATTCAAAGTGTAGATTTTAGCCAAAGTGCTGCTGTGGTAAATGCAGGCTTCATTAGTCGCAAGTTTCCCAGATTACAAAAAATCTGTCATTTTATTATTGCCTATGATATCAAAAATTAGCGGGACGGATTGGATAATCTTATTTGTTCTGTTTGTCATAACTTAGTCTAGTGGATAAAATGATATGGCCTAGAGCAGTTTGATATTAGCGCAAACATTATTTGTTCTGTGACATACGACTCACTTGTTTTTAAACTTATTTAATTATATACCTAGCTATTCATTTTAATCTGAAACTTACAGTTATTGCTATAGTATTTTGTTTTTAAATTTTGAATATTTCATTGTGATCTGCTTTTAATGCAGATTTATTATCACTTAAAGATTCTGTTTTGTGATCCTGTTTTCTTTGATCTCTAAAAAATGTTCATGAGCACGTACAGCTTTCTCAAACACTGAATTACTGTTCTTTAGTGCTGTTTATGTTCATTTAGCATGCATTTAAAATATAATGCAATATGATTATGTCTAATTTTGGTTGCAGAGTTGATAAATATTTTTTTTAATTTTAATTATTTTATAGATGACTCGAAATCCGATTCGAAAGAATTACCAAATAACGACTCTGAACAATAGGCATTATTTTCTAACCTCTGTAAATATTCCTTTCGTTTTTGTTTTTATAAAATATAATTCTTAAATAACTTCATACTTCTATCATCAATTTGATTCAGGATGGCTACATGGAACATCGACAATTTTCATGTAAATGTGTAAATTTTGCATTTTATAAGCGTGTTATACGCTAACTAGTAATGGTTTATTAAATAAAAGCAAATAGGTTTCACTTAGTGAGATAGAATTTCGGCGTTTGTTCAGTTTTGTTTATAATAAACACCAGTCTAGTAGACCACTATTCGTCGTCACTTCCTCTCTCTCTCTTTACTCTCTCTTCGTGTTTTGAGATTTAATTTTCTTCTGTGAAAATTCAGCATATCAATGTGAGACGTGCGATTTGGCAACGCAAAAATCAGCTCTGAAAGACTATTTGAAGCTAAATTGACTACGATATATTGCACGAATGAAGAATTAATTAAATTTGGTTTTTTAGTGTAACGTCAGAAGTTTTGATAGCCTTTGGTTACTGTGCTGGAATAGCTGAGCAAGTTTAATCTCTACAAAATGGCAACGAATCGTATCAATCACAGTTTTGTAATGAATTTGAATTGTTCAAAGCGTCCGCCTGAAGGTAAATCGAGGTGCAAAGTGGAATCATCGATTTACTCGGCTATTTAGGTGGTGGCGGTTGTACTTGGTCATCTCCTTTGTTTTAAGCAACCATATGCTTGCTTCAAAGTGCTTCGACCTAATATGCCGAGTAATTTCTAGTCGACTGCAAAATGGTGTATATCCTCTCAATGATAGCGACGTCAATAAATACATCAAGAAATTTCATGGAAAGCTTTTGTCTTCACTGTCATGATAAACAAATTCGCTATGGGTCCTGCAAATTAAATCTTAATTTTTTTATCGAAATGGGTCAATATACCGTTTTTAAGGCGTGTTGACTTATTCCTACCATCTTGAAACTATCTCCCGACTCTGGCTTTAACCTTCTATAATCGGTCATCGTTTTGACTCACGTAGATAAAAACTAAATTTTCTGAACCAATTAGAGCACTAGTCGTATTCTTATATTTGGCGTCTTAAATCGTAAAGCTACTGAAAGTTTAACTTCCGGATGCACTTTATTTTTTTTCGGCCACCTTGGTAGTATCACAACAAAGCTGCGTCATCTGGAGCACATCGGGGGTCATATTAAGCCATTGTCTCTTGATCAAAGTCGTATAGCCTCATATTCTGAATCCAAATTAGATTTTTACTTATATTAGTTTGCGCAGTTCAGTACATGATCTTTTTATAATTTACCACTTCAGACTTTATTTATTACAAAATTTACCTTTTATGGCGGCGTTACTATGTTTAGGACGTGTTTACCTTTGCCGAAACGATTGTGTAATTATTTTAATAACCGTTTGTAAATTTCCGTTAGTATTCTATACACATTTATACGCGTTCCAATTTTCGTGTATCATCCATTTGATAAACATAAATCTCAGATGAGCTCAATATTGTGTTATTTACTTTTTCATTCGCGCAAAATTTTTTGATTTAAAGAAAAGCTACAGAGTTCTTTTAAATATTTATTTTGCGCGACAGGGAATCGATTAACTACCCGCTTCTTACTTTGCGAGACTAGATATTTACGCCTACTGCCCCCATTTTTACTCCGGCTTTCTCATAGTCAGGTTTTAGGTCCCTTTGTCAACGGTGAGATCATCGCACCAAGAATATTGACAAATATTAATTAAAGTGGTGATTTTCATTTAATCAGGTTCATTTACACTTTCTGTTTTATATAGTATCAATAACGGACTTTTACTTAATTATTCTAACGTTATGTTAAAACATTGTATTGTGTGTGTGTGTGTGTGTGTGTGCTCACCTAATGGAATATCTTCAGTAGCTCATCAGATGCTTAAAAGTATGAAAATTTGCGAAACTGGATTAATCAAATTACAAACACAGTCCGAATTCCCGTTGTTTTGCTTCTTCAAGGTATTTCGATGGCCTTTGGCGGCAATCTTCTTTAGTTCGCCCATCATTATATGTTGCTTCATTGGTTTGATTTTAAACAAAACTGGGATTATGAGTGAACTGAAGAATGTGGCTGTCAAAAGCCTGCAGGGTTGGAATTATTTTGTAAATTAATTATTGGTCTACTTTTAATAATTAGTAGTCACGTTGCTTTAGGTAAATTTTCTTACCTTAATTAACAACTGTAGAGCGGATTAGTATTCAAAATAATTTTTTATGAGATAGTAGATAAATGAAAACTAACTCACCCTTTGGAAGGTACGTTCAATTTGCTCTTATTCGAAAATCATCACATTAAATTCATCACGTACAGAAATGCAATAGTTTACATTCAACTTTGTGAATATAACATGACAATCCGTTATTATTCAATCTTGAGATGTTGCCTAAAGCAAAAGTTAATCAATAAAATATCAGAAGAATTCATAGCTTGGCTTCGTGTTCTTCTTATTTCTTAACTAGACGAAATCAAGCCACATCTTACGACTAGTTGAACTTCACCTGAGGTTACCAGTTTTTGTTAATTTTTTTAGGCGACTTGTAAATCGATTCTTTCTTTCCATCTCGGTGTTCTTGATCTACCTAGAGATATTAAAGATCTAACTGGAGTGCCAATTTATTTTTTCGATTTCAACGAGAATTGCTAGACGAAGCAGGCTTACCGAATAATTATGCCGAGTAAATTCGTAGAATTTTTTAAATAGAGCTTCAGGTGGAGAAACGTTTCGCAATAATATTCTTTTTTAGATCGATGGATCTTCGATAACCTCTGTTTAAAAATGATGTCTGTTTGATTTTAATGAGTATATGAACGAGAAATTTAATTTTATAAAACAATTATGATAAAGGGGTAGTGTATTACGAATCTCAATTGCAAATGCATGAACCGTCAAGCAATTTTTTTTACGAAATCAGAGTTCAAATAGATTACCAGGTATCAACCTGGCGGAAACTATAGCTGACCATCTTTATTATCCTCCCACAGGTACTTTTAAAATATGGAGAATTTTTTTGTATAGATGATTAGTATTGGTTATGTTCTAACTTTCGATTCTCTATTAAGTTCCAAATAATTTTTCATAAATGATCAATGATTGAATCTCCTCGATTTGTTTCGCAGTTTGTCGTTCGCAAAGGTGCGATTGATCCCCATTTCCAAGTTCGCATCGAGTTTGGCTTCTTTTTGTCTGGGTGTGAATTCGTTACTATTTTCTGAAGGCTTCAATATTGTTCATATTAACCACTGGAAATAAGGTACAATCTAGTCTTCGTTGACTGGTAACGTTTCGATGTGGAAATTCTAATATCACCTTCAAGCCTCTAATCACACATACACAGTACAATGCTCACAATAGGAGATTTAAGCAAATGTAGTCCACACATTGGCTAAAGTCAATAGCTGTCTGGAATTCGTTTTCGGTTTTCCCTCATAGACAAAAATTGTTGGCATTTATATATTTTAACTATTATTGGTTGAGTAGGTGGTGATAACATTTATTATAATCAAGGTTGCGGCTTGATATAAACACCTGACCCATTAATTACTTACATATGTCAGTATAAACTAAGAATTGTATAGTGTAGAAAAGGCAATTCATCCAGTAGACCGGTTTCGTCCTTATTGGGAACTCATCACGTACTGGCCAGAATTTGCTGCAGACAGGGCTCGAACCTGGGTGCGTCTGCTTCGAGACCTGTCCGCGGCAAATTCTGGCCAGTACGTGATGAGTTCCCAATAAGAACGAAATCGGTCTACTGGATGAATTGCCTGTCATACACTATACAACTCTTAGTTTATGCTGACATGTGTATGTACTTAATAGGTCAGGTGTTTATTTCAAATTCGCAACCTTGATTAAAGTAATTGTCGGCATTTTTAAGGTTAGCATGCAGACCATCACCACTGATCTCCACTGGTTGGATTGTAGCAGAGACTTCATCAGGTTATACATGGAAAAAGAAATTTGACAACGTAGGGATGGATTACAGACTTAAATAACGCTGAACAATAAAGTGAATAATGAAAACATAAAACGTATTATTCCATGTTTATCCATTTCATTAAACCAGATGAGATTTTGGCGCTAGTTCCAGCATATAAAGCAATTTTTTTTCAATAGAACCTTGTATGAAAAACGGATGATTAATTGTATTTAGACGAAATTTTAAAGTGAACTATTAAACTTTCCCATGATATCCTTAGCTTGACTATTCCTGTATTTAATAGCCAAGCTTGAAAAAATATCTAGAATAAGTTGTCCTTAGATAATTTTAAAATTTATATACTAAAAAGAACCTTTTGATTTTTTTATATAATTTTGCAGGAAATAAATCTTTAAAGCTATCATTGCAGATTGACTATACCATTGGCTTGATGTTTCCTGTATATTTACGACTCTTTTTGGGTCACATTTTTGGCGCTTCAGCACAGTTAGTTTCACATACCGGGTATGTCATTTGGAAAGTTGAACTAGCAGTTGAAATTTTCTACTAGGGATCGGCGACCTGGAGTTCACACAACTATAGATTTCATAGTTATGCTGCAGAAGAATTAAATTATTATACTCCCGCAATTCTATTTAGTAGTTGTTAAAAAGACATTAGTTTTAAACCTCTACTATTTATTTTCTGTTGGATTGTGCAATAAATGTAGGAAAATAGAAGAATTTTAATTTAACTCTCAATACCCTGAGGAGTGCGGCAAGACAAGTCGTTCAGGTTAGAGCGAATTATTTGACACTTATTGTCTATTAATGCTCATAAGATCTAGATATTTGATTAACGTTTCCTTCATAAACGCTTAGTATGATATCACCGTTGAAAGCTATTTGTCTGTCGGCATCCTTAGTTTTTGCATCCTCCTTGAGAATAAATAGCAGAGGAAGTGGGAAACCCTTTTTAAAGATATATATTTACTTTTTGTCAACGTGTGGTGATATATGACAATAGTTTTTATATGTTGTTAGACGATTGGTTAAATACAATAGGATTGACGTTTACTTCAAGCTTGGAAAATTTAATTAAATAATTGCCCTATTGGAGTCTAACCTTTTCTCTTATTCAGTCTTATGATCTTTAAAGCAAACACCAATCTTATTGCTTACTTCAAGCTCGCAACATGATTTCAAGAATTGTTACAAACACCCGCGCGATAAGTGATTGTTTAATTGTATTATCTTATATTCTGTTTTATTCATCTTAATTGTACTTTGTTCTATTTTATTCTTTTATGGTATTTTCTATTTTTTTTCTTGTATGCATTAGGTGTTGCGAACGGTCACAACTGAACTAATTTGTTACTAAGTTCGCAACACCTAATACATATTTGCATATATATTAGGTCTTCGCAACAAACAGTATTTAAATTTTATTTTGCTTCGTTGTATTCGATTCTTTCTTATTGAATAAAATATCTCATTAAACCAATTCACATTATATTATATTGAAAAATTATTTCCTTTATTGTATGGCATAGAATTTTATTGCATTATACTATTTTTGTACATTCAAATATTAAATTTCCATTATTTGCTTTTCTATTCTGTTATTTATTATTATAGTCATTTAATTCTATTAGTATCTATTATATTTTTCTTTTCTTTTCGAATCTATTCTATTCTAAATTTTGTTACTATCTATTTTTCCCCGGTTATTCTTCTATTTTTTATTCAAATATTTTATTCTGAATGCTATTTAATTATACTATTTTGTTTTCTTATCTGATTTATTGTATTTTATTGTTTTATTTTGCTTGGTACTCTATTTTAATTAAGTCTATTCTTTTCTTATACGTTATATTCTATTCCAAACTACACTATTCTATTCTTCCTTTTCCATTATATTCTCGTCTGTTCCATTGCGTTTTATTTGATTTTATTTTATATTTTATTATATTACATTCTGTTATTATTAATATTATTAGTTTTCCGCAACAAACAAAACTAATGAAGCAAGCTTCATTAGTTTCGTTTGTTAAACTTGTGAGGTATATTGCAACTGATGAAGGCTATCGATAAGTTTAGCTGAAATATTTTTAAAGAAGAAAACTACTGGAACAATGAAAGCTGCGTTAGTCAAAACGCAGATCAGGTAATTTCAATTAATCCAGGTTCGCAAAAACAATCTTCATTCAGTATCTATCTTTATTCGAATCTCTTGTATTCTGTTCTACTATATTTTCTTTTTTACTATTCTTTAATAAATAAATTTTGTACTCATTCATTTTACACAATATTGCTATATTTAATTTTATTCTGTTCTGTTTTATTATATTTTATATTGTTCTTTTTTGTTCCATACTACTCGTATTTCTAACCAATTCTTTTATTCCATATTATATTATTTTATATTTAATTATTTCCTATTATTCTCTGTTGAACTTTTTTCTAATATTTTGAATCCGTTTCGTTTCTTTATTATATACTATTCAATTCTATTACAAATTTTACTGGTCTTGTCTTTTCCTTTCTATATTGTTGTTTTTCTCTATTTTGTTTTACATTTTCTATATTATATATCAAAATAGAAAAGAAAAACAAATAATATAGTAGAATCAAATCTAACATAATAAAATAAATAAAAATAAAAAATAATGGAACTGAAATGAACAATTAAGAATTTTTTTAAATTCTTCATTTCAGTTCTATTATTTGTTATTTTTATTTATTTTATTATGTTAGATTTGATTCTATTATATTATTTAGTTTTTATTCTATTTTTATATAATGTTTTCTTTTATTTTTTGTACTATTTTCTATTCTATTTTCCTCTGTTACTGTAATCTATTAGTTGCTATTATAATTAATTCTGTTAAATATAACTCCACTTTTATTCTCTTTCATTTTATCCTTTTCTTTTGTATTTTGGTTTTTGATGTTAAGAAAAGTTGTGTATGTCATGTTAATGTTCTAAAGGTAAGCTATTTTATTTCATATAAGATGTCTTTCGACGTTTTTTCTAGTTGTGATTGATTAATTAATGTTCAATTTCGATATCTTTAGCGTATACACACGGAAATTTTATTTTATGTAAATCCTTACCAATATTCCCTTCTTCCGTCGCAGATTCTCGCATGTTATAGATATTATTTTGTCCATACATGACTTGCCGTTGATTCTAAACCATGTATTGAATTAAAAGTACTTTCAACTTATATGTGACCCTGTTTAAAGTCTTAACTGGTCAAAGAACAATTATGATATCACTTAAGATGTTAATAGAAGCAAGCATTGTTTGCCTTCAGAATGGGAAAGGGTAATTTAGACTCTGATAAGCCTTCTTTTAATAATTCTAACAAAAGTGTTACAAACACTTTAAAGCAAACAAGGAGCTTAAATCTAATAGAACAATTTTTTATCAATAAGCGTTTTTTTTCTATTTAGGCATACTTCGAATCAAAATAAGGTATTTTCTTTTTAATAGCAAATATCATTATCCATTATTTTGGATAAAATCTTTTAGAAGCCAAAACCTCTTCCACGCTTCTTGGACAATATTATGATCTGGAATGATGTTGATGAACACATGGTTTATTTCATAATGCTAACTTATCAAGTGGGAAAGTTAATTTAAAATCAGAGAGAGAGAGAGAGAGTCATCTGGGTTATTTCTATTTTTTGATATCAGAAGTTAGAAGGTGTTATTCAAAGTACGGATAATTCATCTGGGATCCTTCGATTTTCAAATCTAATTATTCGCAACTGATTAAAATCGGTATCATAAAATCGCATAGAATAAGAAGCCTCAATTTAACATATGAAACATAGAGAGTGGAAATTAAGCAGCCTGTGATAAACATTAAGTGCTAATACTTGAATCGAAATAAAAATGGTGAATGCTGCCACGCGTATATAAATTATACAACATTTCCAGCTATTGCGCAGAAAGCGATAACATAACTTCAAATCCATTTAGCGAGCTTGGTATATAAACCAATGTATTTGTATCTATATAACAGTTAGATACTGTTTGTTGCGGAGAACTAATATATATGCAACAGTATATTATGTGTTGTGCACTAGTAACAAATTAGTTCAAATGTGACCAAAGACAGCATGAACGCGAAGTATAATCTCGTGCACATTCGTTTCGTGCTCAGTAGCGACTCATCAGTAGGAGCCGTTTTTACGCTCTTTACCTATTTGAGTGATAAATATGGGAGATTAGGACGCTAAGATATCATATAAATTGTATCTAAGCAGTTACAAAAAATAAAAAGTCTACCATCAGTAACACGTGCTGACGTGTTCGACTTTCCGTGTTAATCGTCAGAGCACGACAGCAAACTGACTACCGAGGCTGCAACCGCAATGAAGATAAAGAGAAATCAAAATATGTTATGCGGCTCTCACCTTTAGTTATCTCAAATATATTGTATTGGACTGTCAGCTTCGGCTGCACAATTTCAGTGCAGTGTCGAGTATTTACGATACAGCTTTCGCTACATGTATAAAAGTTGTACAATCGTTAATAAATAAATTAATCTGTACACCTTATGTTGTTGAAAGAGTAGCAAATCATCACTCGTCAGGAATAATGTTACATGATAAGGATAATAGGGAGAAAAACATTCGAACATTCAATAGCCAAGAAGTAATTGCCAGCACAACATCAAACACCAGAACAGTCACCGGTCAACGAGAAATTTACTAAAAAATAATCATATGATTGCTGCGAACAATGATAGATTTAACAACTAAATACTTCCTGTCCATTTAATGAAATAGAAGAACAATTAAGTTGGAACTCGAGAAATATATTTGTGGTGTTAAATAATCGGGGCATAATTCGGCCCATTTATTGGCATTAGGCTTGCACTCGATTATTTAATAAAAAATAAAGTATTATTAGCATTAAAAACAATATACTTCATTAAATATATATTTATATCTTATTGTTTAATAGATATGCACATTCTTTTGGAATTCGAGCCTTAATAAAATTCATAGTTCCCTTTCTATGTGTAAAAAGAGAAAGAAATTTTATCAGATACAATATCAGCAATCAAAAAGAAACAGCCGTTAATGTCGACATCAAATATTATTTACCAATAAACATGCGCAAGATATCGATCAACCAGACAGTTAAGTCCTCGAATGAGAGAGCATTGCAACTTAAACGCATGTTTTAAATCCAGTGGTGAATGTACGTCCGCAATAGCGCAACACATCGTTGAAACCTTACATGTTTGTTCTCCCGACGGAAAATTTAAGATAGTTACTAAATGCCATAACAGAATGATGTTAGCCACATACGAGGCTTTATAGATAATCAAATTGTAGCCGGATTTGTGCAAGCAGATGAAGCATGTTCAGGCATCGAGCTTGAACTGGAGGTGACTGACGCAATTAATTGGTTTTTCCCTTATTTCCCACTCTTCATGTTTACATTTTTCCATCTTGTTTTGCCTTTCTATTTGTACATAACGAGATGTTCATTTGTAGATACTTGAGAAGAAAATGAGAAAGAAACAATTCTTGAATCTGATCACATTTCTTATTAATTTTGAACATGGAAAATGTACTACGAAATATGCATATATCGATGTTTATTGACATTTATGCGAGAAGGAAATTTATGTTGAAAACGCGTAATACTGAACTTTGAAAATGTTTTTTCATCAGTAAGATCAAGTCGTAATGCGCCATGATATGCTCTTCTAAGCGTTAAGAAAAAGAAATCTGAAGGTTCTCAGCTACGTAATAACGTTGTTGAAAGTTTGATGACATTGAAAAATTCGATATCATGACATCAGCTATATGATACTTGAGGCATGCTTCTGGAAACTTAATTTTATAGAAATGTAAGCGTTACTTGGGACAATTAGTGGGATTTTTATATCAAAACACCTTCGTAAACAGTTAAATAGTATTTATAGCGCAGAACTAATATATAATGCAACTGTATATTAGGTGTTTTGTGCCTAGTTAGTTCAAATACTGACCCAAGGATAAACCAGAAGTCAACATGAATTGAAAGTATGATCTCATGAGGCACATTCGTTTCCGTGCTTACTGCGACTCATCAGTAGGAGCCGGTACTGCGCCCTCATACGAATGTGTAACACTGCTAGTAAGTGAAGCAGAAATTTAAATAAATTCGTCAACAATGCAGCTTTAAATCCAACTCTCTCTCTCTCTCTCTCTCTCTCTCTCTCTATATATATATATATATATATATATATATATAATACAGGACTAATGGTGATACCACCACTATGATTGTTACTTTTAGATTTTAGCGGCAGTTAACATTTAGATTTTACCCTTCAAAATCGTCAGTAATATAACAGGTTACCTAAACAAACCCTATAGAATAAAGGTAACGCAAGACGAAGAAAAATTACAAAATTTATTTTTAACTCGCGAACGTATACATGGAAAATACAGTCAAAGCCCTAGATGTATTACTGGAACTTCAAAGAACAAATAGATCTAACATAGTTATTCACAATCAAGAACCGGTAAACAAAGGAAAAGTTATTGAATTTTCATTGACGTACTGTTTTTCTACTCATTTTTTCCAATGAAAACATTAAAAAAATATATAAAAATAAGTACTCCAAAGAGAAATGTAGATAAATGACTTCATGTTCGGCGTTGACATAGATGCTAATTGCGTAGCTTCATCAAATACAATAGATCATCTTCCCTTCAGTATTTTCATTCAGCAGATAAGATCGACATTCGAACTTTTGCCCACAAAGATTATAGAACGGATACATATGTGTCATAAGCACATATTCGCTCAATACCATTTTCGAGCTTAAGCTAGATTCTACTTACCTCGCTATATCAAAATATATAGAACAACTTTCTTTTACCCTTTGCATTTTGCAGATAAGATTAAAATTCAACCTTTTGCCTACAATGATTTTAGAACGGATACCTAGCTGACATTAGCACAAACTAGCTGTCTCATTTTCGGGCTCAAGTTGGAACTCCAGAAATATATTTGTGGTGTTAAATAGTCATGGAATAATTCAGCCAATTTATTTGCATTGAACTTGCTCTTGACTACTTAATAAAAATAAATTATTAGTAAAACTAAAAAAAACAGATTTTATAGAAATATATATATATATATATATATATATTTGGGTCTTATTGTTTAATAAATATGAATATTCTTTTGAAATGCGAGCCTTAATAAAATTCATAGTACCCTTTCCATGTGAAAAAAGAAAAAGAAATTTTATCAGATACAATATCAGCAATCAAAGAGAAACAGCCGTTAATGTCGACATCAAATATTATTTACCAATATACATGCGCAAGTTGTCGATCAACCAGACGGTTAATTACTCGAATGAGAGAACATTGCAGTTGGAACTCGAGAAATATATTTGTGGTGGAATAATTCGTCCCATTTATATGAATTGAACTGGTTCTCGATTAGTTAATAAAAATGAATAATTTGTAACACTAAAAAGCATTGTACATTATGAAATATAAATGTGTATCTTTCAGTTTTGATAAATATGCTCATATCGATATCTATTGATATTTAAGCGAGAAGGCAAAATTATGATGAAAACGCGTAATTCTTATCTTTACATATGTCTTATCATCAGTAGGATCCATTCTTAATGCGCCCTGATATGCTCTTCTAAGCGTTTCACCAAACCTACATTTTCGAACCTTTAATATTCTCGCTAGATTTTTACTTAGACGGCAATGTCAGGTTTACAATTTCTATTGAATAACAAAGATGAACGTTTTGCAGATTTCTCTGCGCGTAAATAAGCTACACAATTTAGCAACCATTGATTGCGCAGGTGATCGTAGTAATTCTTCGAATAAAATTTACGGGCCTTAGATAAAAGCCAATATTTGTTTGTTTAATCTGTCGCACAGCATCACAAAATTACCGTCACTCATAAATCCTGTCGCGTTTCGAACTTCCATGTTCATCATCAGAGAACCACGGCAATCTGACTAACGAGGATCAAACAGCAATACACTTATACGGAAAGCAAAACCAGAAACGCGTCTCTCACCTTTAGTGGTCTCGAATGCTTAATACATCAATGAGAATTTCTACAAAATTTTTATGCGGTCACAAACAACATTTTTGCACATTTCGCGACACGCAATTGTGTTATAATTTAAACAAGCAGTTCGTGTTTGTGACTGCGTAATGACTGTTCAGCCGATAATTTCAAGTTAAATGCATTGTATGCAAGACTACTGGAGATTAAAGCCGCATGTCTAATTATTGTTATCAATGCCGCGTTTTGCGTACGCGGGTAATAGCTGTACGCGGGCAGTTACACAAAGATCCGATTTGTCACTATTTCCAATTTTGTTTTGTCTTTGATCGGGTTGACTCATTTTTACTTCAATTGGAAATGCGGTTCTATCACATCTCAAGCCCGAAAACATTACTTAACTAATTTTTCCATTATCCGCACAATTACTGATAGTTTAATTGTATAACGAAAGCTGCAAACTGGTCATGTTAATGACTGCAGAGATTTTGTGCAGCTGGAATTTCTAGCCAAATACAATATACCCAAGGCTAATAAAGATGTGTGTTGGTTATGTGATTGTTCCTTTATTGCATATTCCATGCGGTTTTTCCTTCTTTATTCAGTATTCTGTCGTGCTCTTATGGTCGAAGCGCATCATCACGTGTTAGTGATGGTAGTTGTGCTATGTTTTGTGACTGATTAAATACTATTTGACTGATGTTTATTTCAAGCTCGCAAACTTGAATATGTAGCAGTTCTTCGCACACAATTGTGCAGCTTAAATGAAAGCTCACGATTGCTCTATTCTTTTTTCTTTATATTGTGTAGTGAGCTATCGGCTGATGATGGAACCCGGCAAAAGTTTCTGGAAATTTTCGATCCAAAATATGAAATTGGAACAATCCTGTGTTAGTAACAATAGTATCCTTTCTATTTTTTCATTTAAAAACTTGTGATTTCTTATTTAAATACGTTTTCAAATCTGCGCGTCTATTATGCGATAGGAGTTCAAATTACGTGTTAGAAATACTATATATATATATATATATATATATATATATATATATAATTATAATTAGGAATACAGAACACATAAATAACAAAGTGGATAAAGGCCATTTATTTCGTGAATACTAATCATCTCTTATACAATCAGAAATATTTATACATTTTGGGTTTTCAATTGATTATGCTAGTGGTAACAAATCTGACTCGTTTTTACTTCTGTTGATTAACAAAGGCTTGACACCGTCAGGAATATCAGCTATTTCCGATCATATATTGGCAACGGGGTACCCAGTCAATTCGACCAATTTCACAATTCTACATAAAGCAAAATCAGAAAAATTATTATTTATTTATGAAGCCCTTTATATAAAACAACGAGCACCTGACCTTAATATTCAAAAGTTTCATCAACATGATATTCTTATCGACTGGCCAAAAATAAAAAAATTCAACAACAATCTACTAGTATCCAGTCAAGAACAAACAGGCCCTCGACTAGAATCAACAAACATACAATCGGATTGGCAACAAACTGAAGTGGAAATAACAGAGGCGCATACGATGACAAGTCTCCAAACAATGTGAGCGTTTAACACTGCAATCCACACTGGCGCTGGTACCATGTGGAAATGACAACTTTGCGCAACAAGGTGAAACGATCAACTACACTGGGAAAAATAGCACTTGTATATGTAACAGTGAACAATGCGCCCAAATGGTTAATTCTCAAGGCATCAAAACAATAATGACCAGATCTCAGACATCACTTTGCAATACTGCGAGAATGACCTTTACATGCAAACACGCATACACACAAACACAAACGCATACACACTCACCAACTAGCCAAAACAAGAAACAGAAGTAAAAACGAGTCAGATTTGTTACCACTAGCATAATCAATTGAAAACCCAAAATGTATAAATATGTATGATTGTATAAGAGATGATTAGTATTCACGAAATAAATGGCCTTTATCCACTTTGTTATTTATGTGTTCTGTTTTCCTAATTATAATTATACTGTGTTAAATTAAAAAGGCATGGAATGTCTATATATATATATATATATATATATCTATATAATATTTCCTTGCAATAATTTGAAGCATGTGATATTCATATACTGGAGAATGCAATTTTAACACGGGAATACCTCTTACTGTGGCTTATTTAAGCGTCCATTATGCCCACAGAGTTTTTCATTTAACAAGGTTGCTTTAGCGTTATTACTTTCAGAGGCACCTTGATTGTATACCTATTTTAGTTAAGTTAAGATGTATCATATACCTTCTAAAATCCTAAGTTTTGTTTATTGTTGTCTATTGCTTGCTCCTTTAGAAATAAGTCAAAACAAATTAGCTAAATGAAGTTTTCCTAGTCGAAATTCTTATCACTTATAGTTTTCTAACGTGTTGTAGATCGTTATGCGTGCTGACTTGTGCTGATCTTTATTTCTCGTCATTCCAACACGATGGTAGATCTTGGAACATGAGCGCTTGTATTCATAAGAAATTAATAATTTACCAATCCAGCCTACACGTCTATGAGACGAATAACTTCTTTGGAAAGATATCAGATTTTATCACAAGACTTAAGTGGCTTTCGGAAATTCTAATAATTGCTGGTGGTCAACGTAAAACGAATTCAAGGTTGCTATAATCAAGGTTTCGATCTTGATATAAGCACCAAACCCATTAATTATTGGGAATTTACCACGTACTGGCCAGAACTTGTCGTGGTCAGGGCTCGAATTCACGGTTACAATGGAATCGGGGCTGTAGGAAGATGAACCCTGTCTGAATTTTTTGCAAGAACGGTATGAGGTTCTCAAATCTCACTATAAGCCTTAAACTTATCGTGATGAACTCAGATTTCCATAAACTATAAATTGCATCTAGCCATAAGCCGCATGGCAATTTATCTCATGCAGAGCTGTCAGTGACATGTCATTTTACTCAAATCGAGCACATTCTGGTTAGTCGACAATTGTTGCCTCCTATTCAAGACGCGAGAACGTGCCACCGTGTTTCTATTGGCTCACTTTCTTGAACTGACTACAGTTAGTATTGATGATAGATTTTTTCTTGTCTGATGAACGAGTTATCACACAATCAATAACATCCTTCTTGGATGATATCGCATATGTTTGGTGGCGGAACTAGTTGTGGATTAAACAATAATTGATTGCGCGGGTGGTGGTAACAATTTTTTAAAATCAAGTTTGCGAGCTTGAAGTAAACACCAATCCCATTGTATTTAACCAGTCGTCGAACAACATAACAAAACTACCGCCAGCCGCAACGCGCTGACGCGTTTCGACCTTCCATGATCATCATCAGAGTACGACGGCAAACTGACTATAGAGGATCAAACCACTGAATATATATGGAAATCAAATTTAGATATGCGGCTCTCACCTCTAGCAGTCTTGCATACATTAAACTTGACTGGAAATGGGATTGGTGTTTACTTTAAACTGGCAAACCTGCTTTAAAGAATAGTTGTGGATTGGTCGCCCACGTTTATGCTAATATGCATTAGTAATATAAAACCTAATTTTAATATTTGTCACTTTGATCATTGATCTATATCGTAGAACACTAAAATAGAGACCATTTCTTCGAAATCGCCTTGCAAAATTATTCTTAGTGCGAGAGACTGAAATAGCTTCTAATGGGTGCATTGTGGCAGGTAATACTCTATTTGACGCAGGCAAAGTCTCAGTATCTAATTACCCAAGCGACGTTGCGGTTATTTAGAAATTTGATCTAATCAACTGCTCCAGTTATGATATTAAATAAGAAAGAATTTAATATTATATCCTGAACAAAATAAGCTCAGAGACATTCGATGATCTGAGAGCAGGTTTGATTATCATTAATAATAATAGTAATAATAATAATAATAATAATAATAATAATAATAATAATAATAATAATAATAACAATAATAATAATAATAATAATAGTATAATAATAATAATAATAATAATAATAATAATAATAATAATAATAATAATAATAATAATAATAATAATAATAATACACACTATGTTTTAAATTATAATAATACAATAATTTTATTTTGAATTATAATAATAATAAATAATAATGATTAAAATAATAAATATTTTTCCAAATAAGTAATTAAATTGGTAAAAAATTTATATAGTAGCTAAAGAATAATAAATAATATAAAAGTAAGCTATGTATGACGAAATAAGATCATACTTTGTACTGTTATACAGAAAACGCGCACTTTTTAACGGAGAAGTCTCCTTAATTTAGTTAAATCATTCAAAATCTTATTCAGTTGTTCGTATTTTTCTTATTTTGTGTGCCTGTTTTAATTTGTGTTAGTGGGTGCGTGTGTGATGGAGTGGTTACTTTTTATTTTGTGCCAATGTTTTGCTGTAGTGCATTCGTGTTTATAGTTATGCCTATGTTACTTTCATTTGTACTTTTATTTCGATTTAATTATTAGCAAAAGTATGCGGTTATCGCGCAGAAATGCGCACTAAAGTTTAAAAGCAGTATTTATTTCACTTTTTTTTCTTTTTCTCGTGCAATTCACCAACTACCTATCTATCTATCTATCGACCAATTTATCAGTTCATTTTTCTTTATAATTGTTTCTATTTCCATATATCTATTACTCTGCATGCTGTACAAACTTGTCCTTTTTCTTTAAATGTCGCTTCTCTGGCCCACTTTAAAGTACAACCGAAACATATTAATGCACTAACACACAAGACATCACACACATCGAAAGCAAAATTTCATATGCTTCGACTTATCAATCATTTACATCAATGACGTAAGTAATATATCAGCTCAAAGCCCAAATCCAACAAAACTACTGAGCCTAACATAAAAAATGAAAACAAAAAAAATTGCGCATAAAATATACACACACAGAAGCTATATAAAAATTAATTAATTAATTAATTAATTAATTTTTTAAAATTTCTATACTGTTGGCACAACCTACGAAGTACCTTAGTTAGGAAATGGAAATCCTCAAGTGGATTATGGTACGCCCATATTAGGGAATTATTTTCTTCGTTTAGAAAACAGTAGGCAGAAATCGAACTAGTGCCACTTTGCTTCAGATACGCGAAACTCGAGCATTGCTTGCGACTGAACGCGTTTTACACAACTCGCGATGGCCGAGAATTTATTATTCGTAGGCCACTATTTACATGAAAAGTGCAGCTAGCCAGTCCCTATCTTTGTCATAAGGCAAACTCCATTCCGTTATTGAAACAAAGTTTGCCGAGTTGCAGTAAACACCAATCCTATTGTATTTAACCATTCGGTGAACAAAATAGAATAAACCGACAGTCACAATTCCATTCGAGGAAGAGATATTGAATAAAGTTATTGTGGCGGGATTTCTGAAAATTCATAAAGATAGGAATACATCGCGCAAAAATTGAACACATGCGCATTTGTTTTAGAGATGTATGGCTCATTTCCCTCGGCAAAGAAAACATTGCAATCAATTAAAGATTTATATATATATATATATATATATATATATATATATATATATATATATATATATATATATATATATATATATATATATATATGATGCCATACACTCACATTACGTATGCGAATTTGTGGCGCATAATTTGCAGTAAAATTTTCCAATGCGAATAATTAAAGCAATCAACTAAACCCCACGGTATAAAGTGTTTTCGAGCGTACTTAAATACCTGATAATAAGTATAGAAAATACAAAATGGTAAGGTTCTAGGGCAAGGTGTGGTAAAACTATACCTCCACACTGACAGATCACAATCAAGATCGATATTAAACGCGGTATTATATAAGAAGGCAAACTTAGTGGTGCAATAACATGATATAAATTCTTCAATTAACCAATCATCGATTATGAGGGTGATGTTAATTTTTTAAATAAAGTCCGCGAATTTCAGATGAATACCAATCCAATTTTATGTAACCAGTTGCACAGCATAGGAAAACTATTATCAATTATACTTAGTAACGCGTTTCATCATCAGAGTACGACGACATACTGACTAAGAAGAATCGAGTCACGTTGCATATATAAGGTTTGGAAAATTAGACATGCGACTGTCATTTATAAAATTACCGCATACACTGTACTTGGCCAAAAACGTTGACTGTAAATTTTATGTTCGGTCAAGAAGATAACGTTTTTCACTATTTGCTACATGTGAAAAGGTTATAGAATTAAAAATAGTATTGATTGTGCAGGTGATCATAGCTGCATTAAATTCATTAGAGACCAACAATGTGCCAAAGTCTCGAATAAGAGTTGATGTAAATGCTAGACAATTTCTTCATTGAAGCGCAAGACTCAAAGTGGAGAAGCATCAGAATAATGCTGGAGGCAACATTTGACTTTCATGATCTACTGATAATAAATTTGTTTATCAAACGATGGGCGCTTTATCCGAGGATATTCCAATAAATAATGATGGTAATTATTGTGTGTGTTAAGTAAATGGCTTCCAAGTCTACCATAGAAGAACTGGTTGGTATGGAAACGGGACTGATTAAAAGCTGAACCTAATGATTAGGGAACAATCAGTTTCTCGTGGAAGAAACTGTGATTAATAACACTGAAATAATTCGCACTAAAAATTCAACCACATGAACGAACACAGGTCTAATCACACCAACCTCTGCCAGTATTTTGAATCAAAAAGCTGTTTTCGGTCTTCATCTGAATTTCAACCTATGCTTGCACATCTAGGAGTTTAATGGCCACAATTATCCGCCGAAAAATTTGAAGCTTGAGACCGAGCGCAAAATTTATCCTCAGAAGCACCAATTGTGCATGTGGCCGTACAAGCATTAGTGGGTCGTTCAGTAATAGGAATGTTTGAAATGCACAGAGAACTTCCGTATGCAGAATTTAAGCTGCGAGTACTAAATCACTTCAGCGAGAGATCTTAAGATGTGTTTAATGGTTTATAAAGAATTACATCAACGCCTGTTAAGCATTTATTTGTTGGCACGCAACTAATTAAGTGTTGGTCGTTCAAGCTAATTAATTTTTAACGAGTATACAACAGAATAATGCGATTATGCATACTTTAAAAAATGTATGAATATTTTTATGTATAGAAGTTTGCATGTATGTATTTATGTATTTATGAATTTATGCCTGTATGTATGCTAGTATGTAGATATATATGTAACAATGCATGCATACTTATATGTATGAATATATTCATCGATGCATGCATATATATATATATATATATATATATATATATATATATATATGCATGTATGTATGTTGTATGCGTGTACGTATGCATTTTTTATGTATATTAGTTTCTATGCATGCATTTATTAAATATATGAATTTATGTTCGCACCTATCCATGTATGTATTTGTGTGTGTTTGTGTGCATGTAAACAAGCATGAATCTATGAATGTCTGTATTTATGTGTGCATGTATCTATGGAGACATGTATGTATGAATGTTTGCATGTATGTATTTACTTTTGTATGTAAGTAAATATGAGTTTTTTCATGCATGCATGTATTTATGTATGTATGTATGTATGTATGTATGCATGTATGCATGTATGAAGGCGTTCATGTGTGTGCATGTATGCATGTAATTATTTTTGTATGTGTTTATATATATATATATATATATATATATGTATATTTTTATGTGCGTATGCATTTATGTATGCATGTATGTATTATCTTATTTATGTAACCATTCATGCATGTATATATGTATGTATGTATGCATGAATGTATGCCTGAATGAACGCTTATGTGTATCTATGGATGTATGTATATATGTATGCATTTATGTATGTAAATATGTAATTATGCGTGTATTCATGCATGTATGAAAGCATGTTTGTATGTTTTTTTTATGTAAGAACATATTTATGTGTGTTTATTTAAGTCTGTGTGTACGTGCGTGTATGCATGTTTCGAGTGATGAATTTACATTTTTATGCATTTATAAAAATAACAATGCTTTGAATTTGATAACATACTTTATTAAATTTACACTGTTGTAATAAGTTAAATATTTAATCTATATAATTTTTCAATTCGTTTGAGTTATGTGTTGCTTAAACTGAATTATGAATTCTGGAATGAATCTCACGTATTGACTTATGTTTTATGAATAAGGACCAAATTTCTGTATTGCAGTATTGATTTCTTTCTAGTTTAAAGAAAAATATGAAATAGTGTTTAGCGAAGGCAAAGACATTTAGAAAAGCGTGATGATCTGTGGTAGTAAATGAGAGGTCTGTTGTTCTTGGAAGCACACACGTTTTTGTATAAAACAAGAAATCCTAACCACTAGTTTTTGCAGATGAGTATAAAAATATGATTAACCACCGTTTAAATGTGTTATACTGTGTATAGGGCTCACGATTTTATCCATTGGAAAATCAATAAGAAGCAAAATTTTTAGCTCTTATTACGTACTACATCATAGAAGATGGTCACTTTTGTTATAAGTGACAAGTTTATGAGCCCTAAGCATAATAATAATCAATAAACTTGTTACAAATAGGAATGCCCATTTAAGCTTACACTAACTGACTAATTAAATCAATTAACAAGATACGGTAATGTCGTTGGCTAAGAAGACTTGTTGAAATCGTACTATTTAGAACAGACCAATGCTACACTCAGCGCCAAGAGAAGTATAGAATTGACTTTAAACCATATGAATATAGCTAAGCTATATACCGATATTTATGAACTAAGCCATACATGTCCTAAACGACATATTCTAGCAAACTAGAGGGACTGTTAATATCTCTCCGTGCATGCCACATATCAATTCACATTTTAATGTAAAAATTAACGCATTTTGAACTAGTAACCAGACGACTAGGCGTAAAAAATTGGCACGTTTGTCTTAACTTTATATTTTAAATATCGTTACCATTTTGTGGCGGAAAATAAAGAGTAATTGGCTATAATTATTGCAAGGCCACGTTTTTTGCTCCCGGTAATATAATAATAAACCGTACAGGATGCTGTAAACTTACTAATGAAAACTTATTTTTTACTAATCCGTTTTCATTTCGTATGTTTCAATTAAGCGGACTCTAAACAAACATAGACTCTCGAACGTCGTTTAGATATGAGTTTGTAAAGCTTCGAGTTTGATCGTTGTAAGTCCTGTTTTTGTTGATTATTATCATGTTTATGCGGTTGAGGTGTGCATAGTATTTTTCGACTTAATCGGCTGAGCAAATATAAGAACGCCATGTTTAGCTTCGAATTTGGAGTATCAAATATAATGTGAACATCGTTAAATGTGGCATTTACATTCAATAAGTCATTACCAGAGCAGATGCATTTATTAATGACACGAGTAGAGATATGTATTTTTAAATTAATATATCCGATATTGTAAAAGAAATTTTACCTGTATTTCTGAGGTGTATCAGTTGTTTGAAGACCTTAATTATGTCTGCTGTTGAGTCTTCGACTGGAAATAACCGCGGTCTTCTTGAACGCCACCAAAATGATATTTGTGTTGAAATAATGCACCAATCACGAAAAATTGGATAAAAAGAAAACATATACCAAGGGAATATTTGAAAAAAAATTGAAAGCGCACAACTATTGCAGAAAAAATATATTTTATTTGATGGGTAAAAAATACAGCCAACTAAAGGTTTCTTTAGTTTCCACATTTCTAGGTCCTTACAATGAAAATTTGCTGGCGGCGATAATACTTCTGTTTATATAAATGTTGACTCATCCACAAACTATGATCATAGTTTGTATAAGCAAGGATAATGCGTGATGAAATCACGGTAATTAAACTATATATGGAGATTTCGAAACGTCGAATATACAGAACGGGATCAACCGCAATTTTCAGTGTATGGTACATGTTGTGTTAATGTCTTCAGAGCGATGAGTTCTGGTGGACAAAAGAAACGTAAGTCGTGTAAATGGAAACAAGAGCGGCATATAGCTATGCGTGTAACCTTATACTAATCATTCGCGAATGTCTGCAGGTCATGGTAAGTCACCAGCTTCAAAATTTACCTGAGGTTTACCGAAATGCATGTGAAGTCTTATAGTCCCACATGTAGTGCTATAGTCAGGAGTTTGGGTGACACACTGTCTTTGCGCTGATGATTATAACGGTACAATACGATTGCCATTTATACACGTAAAAGTGAAAATGGTATTCTAGATCAGGATGTGTGTACAAGTAATTTAAAAAAAATACATATTGTTGTGCTATCCAAAGCCTCCATTAACCTTTTTTGGCCATTTTCTTATAATGTCGAGCGTTCAAATAGTAATGCATATATTGGTATTACCTACGACTATTTATATGAGGTTATGAGAGCAAAATACCAAAGTGCATATTTAGGCTAACGGGCAAAAATTTAATACTGAAAAAATTCTACAGGAAATAATAACGTTGCATAGATTTAGAGAGGGAGAGAAAAAAGTTTTTATAAATAAATACTGACTAGAAACATTGATGATGTATAAGCATAAATGGATTAAGTGAAATAATACAATCGTATTGGTCTAAGAAATGAAATCAAATTTAAAAGGTAATCAGGACAAATTTTAAATAGAGAAAAGGCGGCTATCAAATGTAGATATAAATTTGCGAAAGAAATATAAAAAACCTATGTAAAGCTTAACTTTGACACTGATACACTTCGATTAAAATCCCAATTTTTCTTCTTCATTGTAAGTTAATTTCAACTAATCTAATTAATATTTTATGTTGTTAGATAATGCTGCATTGTTTATTGTGCCTAAAATCTTTTGTTTTCTGATATTAAATTCGTTATATTACGCGTAAATTTTAATTAAATCAATTACCCTAATATTCTGCCGATTGAAATTTAATAACATGTCAATATGAGCTCTCACACCCCCAGATCTATGAGCGTAAGATTAAGTAAAAGCCTATAAATATAACTTTCTATTTTCTCTTCGGCTTTTACTTATTGCGCAAAAAAGTAATAAATTTTGCAATGAATTTCTCAAAACTAATATAATAAAATTTCTAATTTCTTTTCGATTAAGTGGCTTAATGGTTAATGCGAATGTTTGTTCTAGTATCGATTGGATGCAATATGTTGTTGTTATATCCTCAACTTTCTCTAATTTCGAATATAGTATCATACCAATTAGGTGATAATTAATCAGTGTTTCTTTAATTATACATGAAGTTATTGGATTAAATCTTATTACGATTTAAATCATTGCCCTTTGCTAAAATATAAATCTGAACTATTTATAATTAACTTTTCAGAGGACAAAAAATAAATAGTCAATTTAAAATCGATTTATCGCATTTTGGAAGGCACTATGGCGAGTCTTAAAAAAACAGACATGCAAACCGAATTTAGTACAATTTTCTGTGTTGTAAAGCCATGCAAGTAAATTAAATTGAAATTTATGGCATTAGTTAAGTGATAAAACATTTAATCTAAATCTGACTCGCTGGCTTTTAGCAGCGAGGCCTACATAAAGTAATAGCGCTTCACACGAAATTTTCTTTATCAGTCAGCTTTCGAGCTTTGTCAAAACATTTAAATCAACAGACAGTTGCGGCTGTAATGTGAATATTACCATACTGTCCTTGCGTTTTCTGTCTTGTCGACATCAAAACCACTGTAAGCACAGACAAAAAAGGCTCTCAGAAGGCCGTGTGATCAGCAGCGCATCACCAAACTATAAATTCACAATTCCATCGATAACCACTAAGAAAACGGCAAGACCGTTCTTTAGAGTGAACAGCGATTAACTGTTCGAATGACCTATGGCCAGCGTGCATATATAACTGAAATGCAAGCTATCAGCTTTTATTAGTCGTGTTCTTTATTTTTTTATATATTAATAAAAAATGGAAATATCTTTAAAAATGTTGTTGGTATTGATGTTGACTTGTAGTAGAGCGATTGGATATTATTTTATATATGCTGTCGATATAAAATGGACATAACATAGAATTTCAAATGATATTGATGAAATTGAACGGTCCAGTATTTAATGTGCATTAATTAGTCGCTGCAATAATTACTGTGCCTGAGACTTCAATCATGGTTCATTTGGTCAGAGTCTTACAATTCAATCTATACACCACGAAATCTGCGGTTTGAACTCAATTTACAATAGTATACCAACTACTGTTTTGTGGTTAGATCGGAGAATGCTACTTAGAACTTTAACACGGAGGCAAGTCTCCAAAAATAACTTGGCAAGTGACTAAAAATTGAGTGAAATGCGCTGGTTCATTGGAGTCGAGGATGCGCAAAGTCACCAAAACAAATGCTGTGAATAAACATAACAAGCACGGAAATTATGAAAACTACAAATATGTGCTGAAAAAACCCGGTCTAGGTATCCTGCCATGTTTAGCCTATACTGACAACAATTCTTGCTATTAAAGATGTCTAACGTATAAAAACAAACTGGTTTAATAGATTCATTTCATGCTCCATCTAAATCAAATTATAATTTATAACGATGTTATATACATATATATATATATATATATATATATATATATATATATATATATGCCAATTCAGTAAGAAATCAAAATTGAATAAAATAGCAAATTCTATTCAACAACTACACCCGTTTCGACCTCATAGGTCATTCATCAATTACATGCAGATTTGCAACGGCCGGAAACCGATCCAAGATCATTTATTTCAGATTCCTCATCCACTATATATATATATATATATATATATATATATATATATATATATATATATATATATATATATAAGAATTTAGCTTATTTCTCAACGCGATAATCCACAGTATATTTCGTTATCCAAGTGGAAACGGTCTCGCTAGAAATGGAACTAAATTGACATTTAAAATTTTATTGCAAACCAATTAAAAAAGTGTGTTTGCTAAATTGTCCTATTAAGCCAAATTATAGATAATTTTAATTTACTGGACTTACAAATTTATGGAAGCAGTTTACGGTGTCGTGAACATATCAGAGTAATTTTTATGCCGCTATGGCTTTATTCATTATGAGATGCATGAAAACATTTTGGAATTTATATTTGTTATATTTTATGCTACTCAAATACGCATATTGAGACTGATTAAATTGATAACATTTTATACTTGACACACAAACTCGTTCACGTTTGCACACACACACAAATTTAAATTAAATTTTAACACTTTTAGTGACTCTGTCAAACTTTAACAGCTTCAAGCAAGAATTAAATAAACGATGCATTCACTTTTGAAAAATCATTGATTGCGCAAATAATACTAGCAATTATATAATTTAAGTTTGCGGGAATGATATGATAATAAATCCCACTGTATTTAACCAGTTTCACAACATACCACAGCCACCGTCAGTCACACGTACTGACGCGTTTCGAACGTACATGATTATCAAATGAACACGCCCACAAACTGACTAATAAGGTAAAAAATTCAATGCATATTTAAGGAAAGCAAATTGAGATATGAGGCTGAACCAAATCTATGCCGCCAAGCAAGTACAATGTATGCGAGGCTACTAGAGGTGAGAGCCGCATATTTAATTTTGCTTTCCTTATATATGCATTGCGGTTTGATCCTCGTTAGTCATTTTGCCGTCGTACACTAATCATGATCATGGGATTGGTGCTTACTTAGAACTGGCAAACTTGATTTAAAAAATTGTTTTCACCATCCACGAAATCAATGACTGTTTAATTGTATTTCCTACATTTATGTGGCAAAAGCTGCAGAATTGTTTGTGACTGTAGTGAAATCGTTCAGTGAAAAATTCCAGCTGAATACGATGTACGCAAGACTACATAGCTTAAGAGCAGCATGTCTGGTTTTGATACTGCGGTTTGATACTTGTTAGTCAGTTTGCCATCGTGCTCCGATGATGATAACAGAAGTTCGAAATGCATCCGTATTTTTGAATGGTAGTTGATCTGCTTTCTTGTCCAACTGGTTATATACAATGGAATCGATGATTACATCAAACTTTGTTTGAAGAAACACATATAATTTACCGAAAGTGTAATTTGAGTAAATATAGAACCATGCTTTTTAAATGCAGCATTGTAAAACTCCTTTTTTCATACTACGAGGAAAACTAGATAGAGGTGCTTTACCGAAGAATAACTTCTCTTTTTAATTGTAACAGAAACGTATATCCATTTATATGTGAATAACGCAGAATTTTGATAATTAACTACCAGGTTTGTAGCTTTTGTACCTCAAAAGCGAGAAAAGGTATCAGAAGGTATAACGAAATTGAGCGAAGATTCTTAAAAGGTGCATTTCAACTGATATCCAAAGAAGCTATTTCAATGCATTTTGCATTCAACATACGTGGCAAAAATAATTTAAATTTCTCATAACCGAGCACGACAATTCAAAGCTCAAGCTCTTAGACGGAAGCTATTAGATGCTTTCAAAACAAAACATAAAAATATGACATAACGCTAAGGTTGATTATTGTTACTCCGTATCCTCCCAACTACAGAGGCAAAAGGCAAGTATATGCGAATTGTATGTATTTATCTAAATATTAGGTGTACAGGCGAGTGTTCATCCATGCAGGTATGATTCACTTAACACTTATGCCTAAGTATTTTTCTAAATTTATCCATAATTGGTATTCTATTTTTGTGCTATACTGCCAACCAGATGTACATGAACCATACCGTTTCTTATTGCGGATAATTTAACGATGATGGATACAGTTGCACATTCCAAGTTCGATCCCAGGCGTGGTTGTCAATTGCAATACGACTGATTTTAGCATGTACAACACGTATGAGTGATAACAGCAATGAAATCTTGTTTGTCCGGAAAAAGAGCCACGTCCACCTTTGATGTGGTTTAAAAAGCTGTTAAGAAATCCCGGGAGGTTGTCAGCGACGATAGGACTATCTGAGCGTCTCTGTGATTGTGCTTATGTTAGTAATGATGCCAACGCGATGCAGATTTGACATGGCTCTGTATAAGGCATTGGGGCTGCTCAAAGCATGCAACTGCAACTGTCCGTTTGCCAAAACAGTCTCACAACCCTACGATAACTCAGTGTAAGGCGTGTAAGTGTGAGAGCAATGCAACCTCATATGGTGCTAATTAATTTAATTGCAAGCTAGTTTTTTTTGCACAGCCACACTATAGTATGTCTGTATTCCGTTTAAAAAATGCCAAATTCAAACAAAATATTAAGCGTCTAATTTAATAGTGAGAAGGTGAGTATTAAAGGTAAATTTCTATGAGAGAGTAGAGAAATTAAGCGATGTAAATAGAAAAAAATAACGTTTTCATTTAATTTGAAATAAATATAGGATGAAACACTTGTTCTACTCTGAGCTAATAAAATGATTTTGAGATAAATGACATTGAACAATTCTTCTAGTAATAAGCTATGCTGATCATATGTACTTACTATCTTGCACAACTCTTAAAATCTTTAAAAAAGGCAACGAGAACGGTTTACATTAAAACACGGAGTTTTAGACAAACGACCTGTTTTAGATTTACAAAATGTTTGATAACATAATCCGCCAAATATTTAAAAATCATCACGTGATCCCCCTAGTCAGGTAATTGATGAATGTAATTTTAGTACAATCTCACATTTGGAGAATGTCAATTTAATATTCAAAGATGGAATTACGGCTAGTTATCTCTCGCAGGTGGCCGGTTCATAAATTCTGTTTGCGACTAATAAATCAATATGGTACGCGTAGTGAAAATCAAATAGCTTACCGGTTTGGAGAATTTCAAAGCAGGCATCCAGGACGTGCGGAAGGGAACAGTTCATAATAGTATCTATTTCGCAATTAAAATGGTAATCTTCCGCGAGTAAAATGAATATCATAGTAACACTTTAAAACATTTCTCTCTTAATGCACGACATGGTAGTATCGCTATTTCGTTCCATGAATTTGTCAGCATTAAAATTTATTCGTATTTCATTTTGAGAGCTCCCAAAGTATCAGTTGCGACACACTCTCGTGGCAAATTAATAGAGAAAAGAATTTATATACGAACTAAATATAAACCGGAGAGCTTATGTGTGCCGCGTATGTATGCTTTGCTTTAGATATGTTGTTTTAATCTTCTACAACCTCTCCCTCTGTATCCTCTTTTACTTTCAAAAATTTAATATAAAGTTAAGCAGACATATTGGTGGTCCTGCTATGTTAAACGAACATTGGTTGCGTGGGCGGTGGTAACATTTACTAAAATAAACGTTGCGAACTTTATATAAACACCTGACCCATTAAATACTTACATATGTCAGTATAAACTAAGAATTGTATAGTGTAGAAAAGGCAATTCATCCAGTAGACCGGTTTCATCCTTATTTGGAGCTCATCATGTACTGACCTGAATTTGCCGCGGACAGGGCTCGGATCTGGGCACGTTTGCTACGGAATCTGGTGCTCTAATCACTGAGCAACCCTGCCGCACACTACACACGATGTACAGTCATAAACTAACTAATGTAATTCGGTTAATTTTTTCTCTTTTATGTGGAGCACATATTCTAATTAGACCAAAAGTTAAATAATGACAGATTGTGGATGGTTAGTTGGAACTTTGTGTCTAAATGGATGTCATATGAGCTCCACCTAAAAGAGAAAAATCTAATTGAATTACATTAGTTGGTATATGGCTGAAAATTGTGTGTAGTGTGCGGTGGGGTGGCTCAGTCGTTTAAGGACCAGATTCCGAAGCAGTCGTGCCTAGGTCCAGGGCCGTGGTCGCGGCAAATTCTGGCCAGTACATGATGAGCTTCCAATAAGGATGAAACCGGTCTCCTGGATGAATTGCCTTTTCTACACTACACAATACTTAGTTTATACTGACGAAATGTGAGTACTTAATGAGTCAGGTGTTTATATCTAGTTTTGCTATGTTGTTCGATGACTGGTTAAATACAATGGGATTGGTATTTACTACAAGCTCGCAAACCTAATTTGAAGAATTGTTACCATCACCCGCGCAATCATTGATTGTTTGATTGTATTATCTATTTATATATGTGGCGCAAGCTACAAAAAGTTAATGCTCAAAAACTGCTTAGAAATTGCGCAGCCGAAATTTCCAATCAAGTACAATGTATGCCAGACTACTAGAGGTGAGAGCTGCATATCTAATTTTGCTTAATATATATATGTATATATATATATATATATATATATATATATATATATGTACTGTGGGTTTGATCCTCGCTAGTCAGTTTGCCGTCTACTAAACGCGTTAGTGCGACTGGCGGTAGTTTTGCTATGTTGTTCGACGACTGGTTAAGCAACAATAATGGGATTGGTGTTTACTTTAAGCTCGCAAACTTGATTAAAGATATATTGATAAATTGGATACCGAAATTAATAATTTATGAAAATATAAACTTTTTATGAAAAACAAAGTTAATTATGGTCATTTCCTTTTCACTAGAACTCAATTCCACTGTAATATCTAGTAATTTATGTACCCAATTTTTTAAAAGCAAAGGAGATCAAGATTAAGCTGATACATTTTAGGACAAGAACAAGGAATCAGGCAAAGCACATTCTGAGATACAAACAAAGGCGCATAATCACGTACACAGAAAATTTACCAGTTTATTTTCAAATCATGTATCAACTTTTAGATTTTGATTGTGGTGGAGCATTAATATATATATATATATATATATATATATATATATATATATATATTAAGTAACAAAATTGTCCAAATATGACCAGAAGAATAAAACAAATAAAGCATGAACGGAAAGTATAATCTCGTGCACATTAGTTTCGTGCTTACAGGCGACTCATCAGTAGGAGTCGGCATTACGCCTCTTACCCACTTTATATTTTGGTGTTGAATGTGAGCAATTTGGATGGTGCAATCCCCAATACGAATGTGTAAACTTGCAGTCTTGAAGCTAACTTCATATAAAGTCTTCGATAAAACGACTTCAAAGTTAACTTTCTAATATATATATATCAAGTCTGTAATGTGTATCAACACTGTAGTTATTGTGCCAGTTCCCGACACCAGCATTACCGTTCCCAAAAGGTACTTGTTATTGACACTATGGTTGCCAAATTGGTGCATGGTACAAACACCACGGTTTCAATTAATGCTAATGTTCACCAAAATTGAGAATTAAATCTATTTATCGATATCAGTTATCAAATTTTACGGTAATCATGACATCATTCAATTAAATATTCAAAAGTTAGATACATTTTGTGGCGGAGAACTGGTATGTATGCAATTATACATTAGGTGTTACGCCTCAAGAAAAAAATTAATTCAAATATGAACAAAAGGATAAACCAAAGTCAGCATGAACGGAAAGTATAATCTCATGTGCACATTAAACTTTAATGCATAATTGTGGTATGCAACTCGACCCTTGGCAAGCCTTAATCTAAACTTCTTGCTCCGCCTATTAGAAAACGTAGGTTACGGTAGAAAGCGTCCGTAAACTTGCTTGTGTTGCATTTGATTGGAGAATGCAAATGCAGAAAAGTGCAAAGTTGATTAATATTTTTGACGCATTTTAGTACAAAATCGGTTATTTAAAGGAATCTATTATGTGAAAGATGTAACGTCCCGTGAATTAAGACCACTACCACAAACTTATTCTTGTCTTGGAAACAATTTTATGGTGTCAGATGTTCTCAATTAATACTTTGAAAATAAGGCTACTTCATGCAGTTCCGTTATACTCGTAGGATTCTCAAATCTAGTTTCGGATATGCAAAATAAACAATTTCCGACTTAACCTAAACTCCTTCTATAACTACCTGCCGCAAGATTACTTTAATTTAAAAAAAAAAACTAAATTCACCTACACGATACCTGGCTTAATCTTAATAATAGGAAATTGGAGTATGTTAAGTGTTCAACTTCCATCTTATACCTATTCTCTTCAAGAAGTAGTTCGTTTTATTGGAAAGAGATTATTCAAAGGTAACGAGACAAAAGAATTGGAGTGTTCGCAAAATGTTGTCTTTAGCGTTGCACACTGCAAGATTCGGCGGATAAAGCATCACGTTTAGCCCTGCCAATCGGTTGGTGCTAAATGGCATCATTATCTTCTGTACTAAGCATGGGGTTGAACATCTTGACTTTGGCAAAATAAAAAGAAATTAACGGTGTTTTTGCGAGAGGGATGTTGTCGCTAAGACGTTTCCCATTGTACCGCACACAGTGTTATGATTCGGCAAACCGAAATCGGATTATGGCTTGTTCTGAAAAACCAAATAAAACTGCCTTAAGCCAGCGAAAAATTGGACTGAGAAATTGACAATTTTCCATTTATTAAGTAAAACATTATATTCTATATGAACGACTGTTTCATACGTCATGAAAAAAAGCTTTATAAATTCGTCGGTAAATGTATGACCAGTTTAAAATACTCTCCTATTTACTTTGTTATTAAGCGTCGTTTGAAGAAAATTTAAATATAAAAGTGCACAAATTGCAATGCATTCATCATTTGAATAAAAATTTTTCAATGCACCATACAATTTAACAATAATTGATTGCGTGGGTGGTGGTAACAATTCTTTAAATCAAGTTTGCGAGCTTGAAGTAAAGACCAATCCCATAGTATTTAATCAGTCGTCGAACAACATAACAAAACTACCGCCAGTAGCAACGCACTGACGTGTTTCGACCTTCCATGATGGTCAACAGAGTACGACGGCAAACTGACAATCGAGGATCAAAACGCATTGAATATATATATATATATATATATATATATATATATATATATATATATATGGAAATCAATGCGGTCAGATCCTTGATAGTCAGTTTGCCGTCGTACTCTGATGATTTTGGATTATGCACCATACAGTCAATTATTAGTATTGTATACATTTGTAGGTTCGTTTAAATAATAAATAAAATTGTGCAACAGCTAAATGCATTACCGACATAGTCATCTAACTAGACGTTATTGATTTAAATTTCTCATCGAGTATCAAAAATGAAGTTTCACATTTGTTAATCATGCTGCTTGCTAATTTAATACCAGTTGCACCACACTTGGTGAGGGTCTTCATTGAATAGTTGCACAAATTAAAATTTACGTATACGCACGCACACAAAATTAGACTTGAAATAATGTGTCAGCATATTGTTTATTTTAATCTTCAGAATATCAGGCACATCATTTCAGAAAGTCTTAGTAGCCAAAGAAAAAAATTCTTAATTGAATGACACTAATCCCATTGTTCGCAGCCAAAAAGCACTAACTCACACGGTTATTAATCAAAGATAATTACCATTACAATGAAAATTAGCACGCACAATGCAGAAGCAAACGCATAGGATTAATTCGCCAGAGCCGATTTCTGAAATAACTATTTTAAGAATTAAGCACTGACGCAACTCGAACTTCTAAGTTTATAATTGAAATAGAGAAAATTTCATAACTGTGTCGCATGCCACATTTATCAACCCACTCGTTATGGCTGACGTGCAATTGCACTTAATTCACTGTTATTTAATGAAAAGTGAAAACGCGAGAAACAAATACATTCAGGTGAAGAGTGGCTGCCACTGAACAGGCCATATCATTATGCTAAAAGTCCACCGAAAACGATGTTTTTATTATGATGTTGCCCGCTCTTTAATCACAGTTCCTGTGCTTAATTATTAGTCATGAAGGCAGCGAGATTTTACTGAACCTATGTTCTATTGTTTATACGGTGCACGCTTTTCGTGATTTATTTTTTACTTTTTATTATACGTTAGCATTAGCAAACATATGAAATGTACCAATGCTTGCTTGTGACAGGACTTAAAAACACCTACGAAATTTAATTATCTAACTCATGACATTAATTTTTCTTCATTATGCGAGATGAATTTTTTATGCGTAAGTGATGAATTATTGAGTGAAAAGCTTATATAGGCGTGCATTATGAATGGCGTAACAAATAAAATTTTAGCTACTGTTGAACTCAGGGGATACACCACAGAAAGAAGGAATTCAACATTTAATCTCCTTGACTCGTGCGCTTTGTTTTAATTAACTTTTAATTAGCTACAAACAGAATTTTACCACATCCCTATTAATTAGTAGGTCCGGATATGTTCAAGATTTAAAATCCAGGCCATTTTAATTGAAGCGTTTATGAATATATATCAAAGGATGTTGCTGTCATTCTTTCGGTAACCTTAGTTGTGCCTAATTTACAACGACACTTTCATCGAATTCATTCGGAATAAAATCATATTTTAGCTTTAAACAGTCTTATATAATTAAACAAACAATGGTTGCGCGGGCAGTTGTATTATTTACTATTATCAACGTTATGCACATGATATAAACAATTCATCGAGTAGACCGGTTTTGTCCTTATTGGGAACTCATCACGTTTTCGCCAGAAGTTGCCGCGGACAATTCTGGCCAGTACGTGATTAGTTCCCAATAAGGACGAAACCGGTCTACTGGATTAATTGTCTTTTATAAAATATGAAATTCGTAGTTTATACTGAATAATATATGTATTTAATGAGTCAGATGTTTATATCAATTTCGCAACCTTGATAATAATAATAAAGCTTTCAGCAGTCGTTCGATCGTTTCCAGAGTGAAACTGGATAATTTCTTTCAAAATCTTTCAATTTGTTGAACATCAGGTGAAGCAGATCGGGTTATTTTTATCGACGAGCAAACCTAGTAAAACTGATGTAATAAAATTGCTGCGTGTTGTTTAAATGAAGTTTGCGATCCAGAGATAAACAAAACTTTTATTGTATCTAATCAGTCACAGAACAAAGCAACAACAAAGTAATTCACAAGACCAGACGCATTTAGACACATCGATTAGATACAATTGGATTGGTGTTTATTTGAAGCTCGCAAACTTCTTTTAAATAAAAGTAATAACTGTCTGCGTAATCAGTTTTTTAAACCAGCGAAATTTGTACTTATAATAGCATTACCAATACTACAACTAGTTCAACTACTACTATTGCCACTGCTACTAGTAATACTACTAATACTACTACAAATAATAATAATAATAATAATAATAATAATAATAATTCTATTACTAATATAACTGCTACTACATCTACTAGATCACCTACTACTGCTACTACTATTATAATTTATATTAACACCTCTACTAATACTGTTTATACTACTAAAAAGTAACAATATAACAACGAACACTACTTTTTCTATTAGAACTTATAATACTTATAATAGTACTACTAGTATTACTACTTCTATTACTAATACAACTATTATTACTACTATTACTACTACTGTTAACACTACTACAACTTTTACTATAGCAATTGCTACTCTAATTCTAATAGAACTACTACTAATAACAGTACTATCACTATACTAATACAACTGCTATTACATCTACAAGACCACCTACTACTGCTACTACTATAATAAATTATATTACTAATACAACTGCTACTGTATCTACTAGATCGCCTACTACTGCTATTACTATTATAATTTATATTAACACCTCTACTAATACTGTTAATACTACTAAAAGTATTAATATAACAACTAATACTAATACTTCTATTATAACTTGTACTACTTACAATAGTACTACTAGTATTACTACTTTTATTACTAATACAACTATAATTACTAATATTACTCCTACTGTTAACACTACTACAACTTTTACTATAGCAACTGCTATTTCTAATTCTAATAAAACTACAAATAATAATTGTACTACCGCTACTATTACTACTATTACAACAACAAGGACTACTACTACTACAAATTATAATAATTCTAATATAGCAACTAAGGCAAATAGTAATAATAATAACAATATTTATATTACTTAAACTAATACTACAAATTCTATTGCTGCTACTAATACTATTACTATTACTTCTTCTATCACTACTAATACTACTGCTAAAAAGACTACAACTGTTACTATAACAACAACTTCTACTACTACTTCTCATTGTACTACCACCTAAATTGCACAAATTAAAGAGATAGAAGAAGGTAGATCTATGATTTCATATAGGATATAATTAATTATTTTTGTCATTCATTTGGCCCATTTTGGGGTGCATATTTATGGATCTATTTGTTCTCTTATGAGAACATAATTTGCTCATTATGTATGACTGGCTATCTTCTGAAAAATCTCTTCAAAATTCTTTCAAATGTACGGTTTTTTCATACGTTTCCATTTTATTAAAACGATAATCATATATCCACATTTAACTAGTCACACAACATCCAAGTTACCACATTACACATACATACGAGTGGAAAATTCTTATACATCAAATCTGGATTAATCCTTGTTTTTTTTGTTTTTCGTCGCGCTTTGATGATGATCATGGAAGGTCGACAAATGACAGTAGTTGTTACTGATGATAGCACTAATATGTAGTTCAAAGTATAAAAAAATAGGATTATATTTTACTTCAAGACCGCGAAAAGCATACCAATAAATTATTTTTATCACAATACTTCACATTGAATGTGATTACACACCCTCAAAAGAAGGCTAGTAATGCAACGTATCCTGGCGTTTTTTGCAAAACTCTGCCTGTGTATTACAGGTATATCCTGTCAAACGTAATCACTACATTTGTCTATAGTTGACTATTAACATATTCAACAATACATGTTTGCAAGCTTGGATAATTTAACTACCACATTTTCAACTCCAGAGTACTAATGGATCATGAAAAATGCTACTAAGTGGTTTTTCCGAGCTATTAAAATCAAGTTTGCATATTTTAAATAAACGAAAATTCAATACTTATAAATCGTCGCACAACAGCGACAAACTGCTATTAGTCATATTGTTCTTATGTTTACAAGTTATTATGACCATAAATAATACTCCATGTTAAGGGATAAAAATTTAATAGTCTATTATGCATATTTGCATAGATGCATAATCTATTTAAACCCGACGTCAACCTAAAAAACACTGGCATTATTGACTTCGCTTAGTAATTCCGTTCAACAATCAAACACTGGAAAGAACGAAACCATCGATTGATGTTTAAACTGTTCAATATACGCTTCACGCGAAGTCCTGATAAAATCTTCGCATAAATGTAAGTGAAATAGCACACAAGAATGTCTAGTTTTGGCTATTTCTAGTAATAGCTGGTTCAATATATAAATTAATGAGCATAGTAATTTTAACGCAACAGAAAACACCGTGAAAATTAATCATCTGCATAAATGTGGAAAAATCATCAGTAAAATCACAATGGAAATTAACGTAGCATATATGACAGTCTTTATATTATCACATAGCAAGTCGTATTATTAAGCTAATCATCACCCATTTAATTTTTATCAATCTTAATGAAACTCAAAACTAGTTAGTTGCTTAAACAGTGGAACGAAAGACGAAAACACGTCATTTAATAAATCTTCTAAAATCCTTAAGTAACGGACTGTAACGGTAATCCCACCGAATCTGACAATATTGAATGAAGTGA